>DWIE01000573.1:0-14089 GCA_018248235.1 Choaspes benjaminii | reverse complement strand
ACATAGTATTTTCTCTTTTGTAATTGCCTAGAAGTTACTTCGACCAGAGCAATAAGGCTTCCTATTGTAATACTTGTTTCTGTTGCATAAACTGCTAATGTTTGTTTAGATTCAGAGCACGCGTGAATAAATTACTTTATTAATTCCTGATATATTGATATAATGATACTTCTAAAGCGTTCATTGATGTGCAACTATTAATTAATTATTTTAACACGATTGTGAATAGCTTACCGGTGCAGTATTGGAATCAGAGTTCATTTGAATTGTATATTATACATTAGATTTTTAGGATTTTCGCTGTGTTCATCAATATTGAGCACAAGTAATATTCTAAGCAAAATGATGTGGGATCAACAGGTTGAGAAGGGCCACCGTATTTCCTTTATATTAAGTGTCTAAGAAAAAATCTTAAGACAGATATACGCAGCATCTAACACTGCAACAAAATGGAAAGGGCATATATACAGCATTGGAGAGGAGTTGCTTACTTCCTGCCTAGATCAGTGTGACTATCAGAAATAATATTCAAAAACAAAAAAAGCAATCTTACGTACCCAAGAATTACTTTGCCTCTGTTCTTTCGCGCGTTACGACAACAGTTTTCTTTAGTATAATGAAAACTGCGTCGAAATACGTTTTTGTTCTGGCAAAGGTTTCCCCCGAAGAAAATTAGATTTTTCGTAATACGTACAACACAAGCCCGGTTCGTCTTAATTTAGACCAATTTGGCTGGCTTAAACGAATTCCACTGTGAACCATAGTTCGGATATGGACAGCTGGAGACCAGCTGTAAATTTACTATGACATATGTTCAGATCCTGAAGGCAATAGCCGCTTGCTCAACCAAAAGAACTAACTAACGAATTGTTTTATGTTATGAAGTAGCACACGGGCTTGCAGTCTACCTGCTGGTAAGTAACTACTGCAGCCCATGATGGTAATCACAGATGCGGTGCTCCCTTTGAGGACATAGATCGAATGCCTCGTGTTCTGCGTATGCTGGCTATCACACCCTTACACCGTAACTCAAGTAGCGAACACTATCGTCTCACGGCGCAATTAGCTGTAACGGTGGTACCGACCCAGTCGAACATTTTCATTCATCCCACTTATGCTGAATACAGGGTGTTAAAAATTGCTTTTTTTTTCGTCTTGTAAACAGATCTTAATGAATTTGTATCTTTTGTTACAGTTTGCCACCAGTTTGCTCGTGGCGTGTTCGCAGTGCTAGGCTACGTTCCGCCGGACTCCTTCTCCACTTTGCACTCTTACGCCAACACCTTCGGAATTCCCTTCATCACGCCATGGTTCCCTAAGAATGTAAGTATAGCGTTCATATTACATGTAACTTTATATATACACTCAATTGTTGCTGTTTCTCGATGACACGTTGAAAGAATAAAGACACACTACGTTTTGTCACTATGACGAAATATTACCGTTTATTTTTACATGTGAAGTTTTTATTTTTATTGCTGGATATATATTATTTGATCAAGTATAGTGCTAGTTTATTTGAATTTTTGTAGTTTAATCATTTATTTATGCTCTGTGTTGAATTTGAAGACTCCTTTGATGACTTTACAGATGATTTTGTCCCGCAACCTAGCATGAACCATAAGTTTGCCCCTGTACTGTATTTGTCTATTATTTTGCTTGTTTTTTTTTGTTTCGGTGATGGTATGGTTTATTGCTAGGTTAAGTGTGATTTCGGATATTCCGGAAATTCACAGGGGAATGTAACAGCGGGCAATTGAATACATTTACTTTTTATGTAGATAGTGTTTATATTTTTATTTCGTTGTAGTATGTCTGGATGTATTTGTTTGCCTGCCGTACTTATTTGAGCTTTGTCCGCTAGTTGAAAACTATTTTGTTCAATCGTATTTCTCCGTAGCCGCATTTTGTTTCCGTGTCCCTTATTTTACTTTTTGTATTTCCAACATTTTTACAATATTTTTTATTTAAACTTAAAATACCCGTACCTAGTTCATTATATTCGGCAGAACTCTAACATTACACTGGGTGATTATCACCTAGCTCTGCCGCGAACTTGTTTTAATTTTTAATGCACGTTAGTGGCAGAGTAGAACACATTAAAAATAAAACATGAATGTGACCATTACTTTAGTACTATTTTATGTTAATAAAAACATTCCAGATCTGTTCCTCGTGTGCACACGCATGTCTACACATATGTATTGAAAGAAATGTGTTAAACAAATTGTAAAATAAATGATAACGCAACTTGCATCATATAAATCGAAATTGGCAGTAACTAGAACGAGAAAAATACGATTGGACAAGAGTTCGCTTCGATTTCTCCGATAAAACGCAGCGTCGTGTTTCAATAATTAAACAAGTAGTAATCGCGAGACTAGTTAACAATGGGCGATTAAAATTGCAAATGTATCGCGTTGGAACACGGGCTGTGTCAGCGGGTCGCGCCGTGACGACCAATTAACGCTACCCATCATTCAAAACTGAACTTTTTCCTGTCAGTGAGTGTATATTGCAATGGATAGACTATCTATCGAGTTTTTGTATCGATTTGTTCTGCTATTCGTTATTACAATCGTTAGTATCGATTATGATATATGTATCATAATCGTTAGTTACGATTTCGATATATGTATCGCGTATCAATCGTATCTATCCATTACAATATAATCGCAAACAAATTGTAGCAGCTGCATCTTGGACGAGTTTTTTTATTTATTTCTCTGCTTGAAACGCTTATCGCTGTGTAGTAATTGTATTGTAGATTGTAACTGTTCTATGCCGGAATTCATCACTTATCCAAGATATGGCACTTTACTCATTGCATTTTGCTTTGAGTGTTTTTAACGAAAGTACAGCCAAGTTGATATATACATTTTTTTTAATATTTTATTTTTGCTCTAACCCGCGGGGCTTGCTTCCCTTCTATCCCGTATCCAGTTCCCCCTGGCTTTTCTCTTGATTTCGTCCTGCATCCATTTCAACATTTGTTTGTCCCGATTTTATTTTTGTTTGAACGATCGCATGAAAGACAATTTGATGAACAGTCCCCTCGTCAGTAAACGAGTATGATGACAGAACGATTGCGTGCTACGAGAGTGAAAGGTGCCAGTTCGTTTCGTTTCTAACTTCAATTTGGTTGTACTTGCCTCGAGTTTGTTTGCGATTCACGTATGAGAGCGCGACGAGGACATAACACACTGGTGAAAGAGCGAAATTCAGCGAAAATATTTTGAATGCAAACAAACGTGTAAACAAATGCAGCATGAGTTTATACCATTAAAGCCCATAGTTAGTTTGCCTCCTGCATCTGTGTGGTGTGTTCCAATGTAGGACGCTTGCGACGAGTATCGGAGACATCGGCGGCCACTCGTGCATGTTTCAGTGGCGAGGTCGAATGTGCGATGTCTTTTTGATTTTACGAGCTATGCCGCGGTCCCTCCGGCGGCGCTCCGTCCAGGCCGCCTCGAGGCAAACTTCACAGTCGCACCGCTATCCATAGTGAAAAATCAAGATCTAACTTCTTATCAAGTTTCGCTGAAGGTCTCTCATCACCAAGCCCGCTCCCCTCCCGTCCCACCCCTCCCGAAGTCTTCATCTTGCCCTCGGGGATAATTCACACGCTTTTCGCCGGTTCCATCTTCACGCTCTGCGCTACTTACATAAAACAGCTAAAGATTAGGAGGTTATGTGGCGAGTGGGACGTTCATGTCTTGTAATTCTTCTTTTCCAGTTGGTTGATCAGGGCCCACAAGAGTGGCTCCTCCAGAAAGACAATTAGAGATATGGGGTTCGGTGAGGGAATGTCGCGAAACTCTGGGGATTTCTCACTATGGACGGTTCGGTTTTTGCGACGATTATGCGGGCTCACGTAAAAGGCATCGCACCGCACTAGATTTAAGCTTACCTTAGTTCCATTCTATATTCATGTTGCATTTTTGTAGCCGTGCGAGATGATTCAATCGCTTTGTGTCATCTCAACACTTGTAAATTGGCATTTAAAGTACAAATTAGTAAAATTTGGATTTTTCATATTGTTACAGGTTCATTAATAGATAATTTTAACGATAAAATAATATTAAGAGCTGTACTTTAAGTGTTCAGAGATGAATATCCGGTTATTGTGTTAAATGTAACGAGAGAGCATATATTTACAAAAATAGCCGTGCCTTCACGGGGGTGAGATTGTCTGTGGGCTACCAATAATGTTTGCAATGTACACGAAAGCCATGTAAAACCAACGACGGCACCGATCTCCCGTGAATGGCACGGGGCGCGTCATAGTCGAAGCCTCGACTCCATTTAGATTCAATAAATTTATATTTTTGTATTGTGTACTTTTCACTTTAATACTTCCATAGCTGCTTCCAAACTCGGAGACCGACCGGTCTCTGGGCCGTGACGTTAGATGCTTCGGCTGGACGCGTCTACTAGCCAAACGCCTTACGGTTTATCGTCAGATGAACTACGAAACAATTCGAAAGCAGTAATATTGTCGATGTACTTACAAGTAGATTAACTATTCCCTCGGAGGAAACAAATTTGACGACAAATCGTCCGGCACAGCCGTCGACGCGAGATTCGCCCCGTCCGAGCGGTAGGTGATCACTCGCACCTCCGGGCGCCACTGCCGGGCCGCGGCTAGTAGGGCGGCGCAGCAGTAACGTGTGTGGACGCGTAGGGCTCGTCGTACGGCGGCGGCGGCGCGCGCGCGTACGGCGCGGCCGGCGAGTTCCACGCGGCCGGCGCGCAGCCGCCAGGTGTGCACGCGCACCCGCACCACGCGCCCAAACACTTCGCCACCACCGAGTTTAGCAAGGAGTGGCCCGCCGCCTAGGCCGCGCCCGCCCCGCCGCCCGCCCGCCCGCCGCGCGCGCCCCGCCTATAGATTTGGTTCAATCGATGAAATCTATAGAGCGAGTATCGGTAGCGTAGTAGACTTAGCAGTGTCCGAAGCGACCTCGCTTCGCGCCGGAGGGGCGGCGAGCGGCCGCGCGGGCGGGGCGCGCGAGCGCGCACCCTCCACACACGAACCGAATCGCACTCCACACTGACGACCTGACCGACGGTTCTATGACAGTGTGACTTTGAAACGTGTAGTTTTGTAAACCCCCCCAACTTCTCCCCCCTCTCGAGTCTCGAATCCATTATTGTGACTTTCGAAATTGTACCCCCCTTAACATATATTTACTAGGAAAAGTAATCGTTTTTATGTCGTGTGCTAGTTAAATATTAAAAACTTTTTCGTACGTTTTATGCAACTAATGATCGATGTTAACGAAACGAATGTTTTAGGGTGAGCGTTAACTTTTTAATAATGCAATTAAAATTAATTCCAATATTTTTAGATTATGATACAAATAATATATGCATGCAATTGTAAGACGTTAATTAATATATTTTTTTAAAGTCTCACCAACGACTACATTAACACAAACCCACACGCGTAAGTAAGGACGTTAATTTTAATTCGAAAATATATTTGTAACGGTATTAACATGTACAATTAGCCGGTAGAACGTCGCTCGTGAGATGGGCCGCGGCTAGTGGCGCACGCTATGTTCTCTCGCACGCACCGCCCCCTACGTCTCTGTACACTACTTTAATATTTCTCCTTGGATGTGGGCTCTTTTTGAAATTTGTCTTTTTACTTGGTACTTTTTCATATTGTCAATTATTTCGTTTGGGAGTTTGTGAAATGATTTCTTTTAATAACATCATACGATGAACGGTTGGGATCTCGCGATCCGTGTAGTGGTGATGTAGCGTGGCCACCGCGCCCGCGCCGGCGCTCGACAGACCTTTATCAAGCCCTACTTAGGAAATTACCTAAAACAACTTAACTTAAGCTAATTACTTGTATAAATATTTGGTATATATATCGATATGTATGTTTAATATTAGAATTTTGGTTATTTACCACACACTAGACTTAGGAAAACGGTAGGAATTTAATCAAATAATTATGTGTTAATATTTAACAAAACATTATGACTGAACGTGATTTTAAATATTTTTACTTTCCCGCTATTTAAAAAGGGAACAATTCTGTATAAATATAATATTCGTAATTTTAATTTGTTTCTATATGGATTTTAGTTTTTTATCGCAATTTTTTTAAGTTGATAAATAATGGAATTAATACGTTAATGAATTAAATTTACCTGCCAAATTGTTAACGAGCAAGCGATAATGTTGTATGTGTTAGGTAAATGAAGCTCAAGCATTTAGGATATAGATGTCGGACACGGCCCGCACCCCCCGCGCGGACGCTTGTACATATATATATACTTACTCGAGTGTAAAGCATAATTTTAATCGATTCTCTCGTCACATAGTTTTAAAGTTTTAATTTATGTGATTGCCAAATAATATAAAAACTGTATAGAGGCGCCGGCGGCCGCCGCGCCGCGCCCGCCCGCCGCGAACTGAGTTATAATTTAAAATAACATTGTTAGATTAAATTTAATGTTAGTCCTTTACTGTACTATATCGCTCAATCATTTGACCGATCGACTGATTAAAATTTTAGTGATAAGCTAAGTGATGTGTCGCGGCGCGAGTGGACGCGTAGCTTCGCACGCACCGTGGTGGCCGCCTGCGGCCGATCCTTTAATTTCTAACGTAGGCGCTCGGTAAGATTTGTTATAAATGTTTTTAACTAGACGAATTGTTGACATGGATGCATAATTTGATCGTATAGTATAGGGTTATTTAAGATCGCACCGTAAGTAAAGTATAATTTATCTACAAGAGTAACGTGGGGTGTAAGCAAATTTATAAGTGACGCGGTCCGGCGAGGGGTGCGGAGTCCCAAATTAAAACTAAAACATAGTGAGGACGCCTTTACATTGTGATGTTGATAGTTAACGTTAACGCGCATATTGATACATTTCTCTTAGCTCTATATTGTAACACTCGACTGAATACGGATCATTATGTAGGAATTTGAAACTCGTACCTTTTTAACAATATAATGGAATAATAATGTTAATAATTAAATAAATGACGTCGGTGCCTAACTGCCGTATAGGTTACGTATAGTAGTGCCTGTTTGCCCCGCTTTGTTTACTCTCACTGGATCGTTCCTATGTTAGTTAGGTTAGTTCTCTGTTCATTCCCCGGCGACTAACCCGCTGCCCCCCACCCTCTCACTCACTCTCACCCCCCTATTCTCCACTTCACACGTTCGCTGTCCCTCTCTCGCGCAATCTCGCGCCATATCGTTTCCATCATTTCGGTTATAATTTACTTACTGTAGGTTTAATGTACAACCACCGATACGACGACATTGTTCACGTCTGTTTAATATTAGGAAACGATCGATGCCTTACAAAAAGTTAAGTGAATATATAGATGATTTATATTATGTTAATTTCAGTGATATTGAATTAGCACTAAGGTGTTTAGAATACGGGCTCGGGCCCCTCACAAACCTTCGGAACAATTTAAGAACTTAGTTTGTAATGAAGCATCGTGGCAATCTTCTAAGTAACATAAAGAGTATAATTTATTTAAATAAAGTATAATATGTATTAGAAATTTTAGATTTACTCAACATTAACTTAGTGCAAATTATTGTGAAAAATCGATTGAGACTATTTATATGGGTTTTTAATTATTATTATATAGGAGAAGCATTAAATATTGGATGAATTTATTAATTAAAAATAGTTAGCGAAATACAAATACGGTAAGACTCGTTAAGAGGCTGGTCTGTCGAGGCGCCGGCGCGCGCCGCCGGGGGCGCGCTTCCTTCGCATTTTATATTACACTGAGTAATATCGACATAAGATATGTTACTGTATCTTAATAATAATAATAATGTTTATGGAATAATATTTTAATCATGGCTTAACTGTAGTACTGTTGTGTAGTTAACCTTTCGACTCTTGTTTGTATTACTTTATATAGTGTACGCGGTTTTTATATGTGTATGTTTATTCAGTAGTAACATGTTTGTGTAAAAGTGTATTTTGGTATTTGATCGGCGCGCGCGCCGCGCCACACCAATAAACTTATGATCGTAATTGACTAATTATATTATACAAGACCCCCTAGTGTTAACGTTAGAATAGCAGGATACTCTTTTTAAGTTCACTTATTACTCCTCTAAAGGATCGCATTTAGTCGAATGCATCGGCTACTGCCACTCGATTGTAACTAGTAGACGATTCTAAAGTTATTTTTAAACAATGCAGGTATTATTAATATAAATCCTCATATTTATACTAGAGTATATAAATATTATAAATGTAATTATTGAGACACATTTTTAACGTAATTAAATTGCACGGGCTTTACAGTTAATTATAACATTAATTATAATAAAAACCTAGGGCAAGTTGTTATTTATTTCTGTTTTGATTTAAAATTGTCGTGTTGATTAATTTTTAAACTATTTTTTCATTTATAGTGGATAAAAGTACATAATTCTCGATGATTAGAATACAAAATTATTAGGTGAACTATCGACTGATGTACAATATTTAAAATAATGATTACTTACGGCAGTGTATAAGTTTTACTTTACGCGTCCCACTACGGTGCGCAGTATTTATACAGATTTGTATTAATTTCGTATAAAATGTAATTAATTGGAAGCGGCGACCTCGCCCGAGCCACATAAGCAAGTTACGATTGTAAGACTATTATCTAGATGTGTTAATGTGTAATGTTACTATACTTAGCCGTAAGGAGGGCGCGCGCGCCCTCTGCCAATTCGTATATAAAAAGGAAAATTATGATAGACTTACATGATGAGCGTCCTTGTTTCTTTTTTTTTTTACAATGATTACCTAATGATAATTAGTTAATTACGGTTTTAATAATTAACTTTAATCGAAGCACTAAAGTAAGACGAAAAGCTTGTACGCGTTGAAGTATTCGATGTAATGATTAAAAGTGCTATCACAGATCATAACACTAAGGTTTTTGAGTAGAAATTATGCATTATTCATATTAGGTATTTTGGGTATATACTAGAGTTAGTTTTAACTGGTAACATAAGTATGTAGTTTGTAATGTAATGGAAAAAATAAACAGTTTTGTCGTAGTTTCCTATTATTAAGCTTCTTCTATCTTAATGGTTTAAGTAATACTACTGGTTGAATAATTAAAATATTAATATTACCACTGCAAATATTTGAGATATCTTATGATGAAATATATATCTACTTTAAGGACATTATAAAACGTAGATAATTAAAAGAAATCAAAAATTTCAAAATAACAATGGTATTTTTAATGGTTGAATCCAATCCCCCCACTCCTAAAATCGAACCCCCTCTGTATAGTAAAGTTATCATAATTTTTGTTTTTATAATCACTCGTCCGGTTCCCATAATAGTCTTACACGACAATAAGACGACGAAACGTGGGCACTGCCGTTTCCATTAATTATGTTACCCGATATTAACACCATATACAAACACATACCTACTCTATGCATGAATTAACACACCCTGGTAAAGTATACTTGCAGCTGTACTAACGTGTATGTAGTATATTATATCATTATCTAACTCTGAATGTATCGCACGAGGTACTATGTAATCATCATCATTCTATCATCAAATAAACTTACTTTTGAATGCGAATTATATACTTTTTATGTAAAAAGAATAATACTTGTCACGATAAAGATTTTCAAAGCTACTAGATTGGAAGTAATTTACATATTTCACAAACGGCGATTGTTACAATTACCTCTGGTCTTACATTCAAGACTAAATTTTTGTAGCTAAATCTATGACATTTCAATTTAAAAGAGATTATTTCAGTTAATAAAATTCCAATATAGTATAATAACTAATCACTCGTAGATAACGGTAGTATCGGTTGGAACTGATTTTCGGAGTTAATAAAGTTTGATGCACAGAGGGTGACGGTGTAGCGAGCAGTGCGGGTAGCCCCAAGTACTCTCAAATGCCGCAGATTAGTGACGCTATCGGGACTCCGCCACAGGTTATAATTCCTATATGAGTAGGTTGTTGCTGATTAGAGATGAGCTTCCTTACTGTGTAACACAGTTATTTTATTATATAAAATTTATTAATTTCCATTTTGACCTTTACTGATGGTTTGCTTGTGCCGTAAGGTTACACTTTTTATAATTTTCTCAATTCGATTTGTTCTGGTTCGGTTTTTGCTTGAAAATTTTAATAGAAATTACAGCAACCGACAAAAAGGTTTTCTACTTTAAATGCTACTATCCTGAGAATAATAGTTTTTTTACCTGGGAAAACCTGTAAAAGCAGTGAACGATAAATATGTAGTGCTAATACTTTTATTCAGGAAAAAACTGTGTAACACAATAAGTCGGCTGATTCTCTGAGGAAATTAAATAATCATGTTTAGAATTAAATTATAATTTTCTACTATAGATATCCGTTTTCAGTGTGTACTAAGTAAAATAACCCGAACAACAAATACCCCCTAAACGTGATCGAATGGAACCCAAAATTAATGTCTTGTAGTTTTCACGTTTTAACAAACCCTGGGAGTGCCCACGAGTACCGGAGTAGTTATTAGTTATCTACTTTTTGTATTAAGTACGCGACTCGTCTTTATCGTATTAAATTAAATTATATATATAAACAAATTGTTTAGCACTTTAAAGATGGGTTGGTAAACTATAGATCCCAAATTAGTTAAAACTTTTGTTCAGGTACCAATGATGTTTTGTGGTGGGATGGTGTCGCCTCAGTCGTCCTTCTGTAACGTCTCGGACATATCCGCCACACCCTCAGGTTTTCTAACAAATTTCACATTCACGTCACAGTTTGAGCCTCTGAGGGCATAATAGAACATGGAAAGTAGATTTTAGAAAGTAGAATTTGACCAGTAGATAACTTAAAATCTTAAAAGGCAGATGGGGTCAAGATAACACGAGATATTTTTAGATCTGGTAATACTGTTTACATAACTCGATAGCAGTATTCGATTTGGTACAATTTTAAATTGCTTTTTAAAGTTTGAAGTTGAAAGTCCACAGTATTTTATTCATTTTTTTAAAAACGTAAACAGTATAGTCTAATAATATCCTCTTCCTAATATTGGCTGAGTGGAGAACGGTGCGTGGTGCGGTGAGTTTTTCTTTATTACTACAATTTACAATGGATACCAAGTAACAATGAACACTTTTTTTGCTTTGATTATATTGCTGTTGTGCGTTACTCTGCGATAGTGTATTTAACTGATGTTACGTGTGTAGGTGACGATTATGAATACACTGGAGGCTCGGGAGACGGCTACCAGAGATCTTCGAAGCGCAGCCACCACGGCTCGTCGTCCGGCGGCGCCGCTTCTGCGCCATCGTACCATCCCTATCGGCGTTAACGAATAGCCCGCCGGTACCCGCATGCGGGCCGTAGCGGCGCGCTTCCGGTACCAGCGTCACACGATTCAAACGCTCACGGTTTTACAATCCCAGCGACGCGGTACAGTTTCCGCCACTTTCTTGAGCAGTACGGGCATTTGTTCTTTCCTCAATTTTAAACTATTCTGATACTTTTAACTGTAATTATGCTATAGAATTAGGGAATCTGATATATTATTAAACTTATTAGTATTTACTAATATATTCAATATACTATGTATTTGTTATTTATGTAAGATATAGAAACTGTCGAATGTCTGGACGAGGGAACGATTGCTCGATTGAGAACCGTGTAGCACTGACTTGGTAATTGTCAATCTGCTTGTAAAATATTTGATCTTTTTCTATATGAACGCAATCATTTGTAAATGATTTTACACGGACACCAATTTGTAAGAAACGACTAGTATAACTAGTATGATTGATAATGGCAACACTCGGTTATTATGCGTTGAGGTGAATGTAGGGAGTGAATCGTTGCCAGTTTGAGCTTAGCACTGACCAATCACTACCGTCATCTTACAAACTGTTGTTCGTGCCTAGTTGTTAGAGTACATTTTTCTTTTAGACGAACCTATTTGTGTAGTGTGGACTTGGTGGGCGTTTCATTAATGTTGAAACAAAAATTGTTAGTTGTAACTAATTCCTTTGATATTTTAGAACCTACTTCAAGTAATATATTTTTGATAAGAACTTTTCTATTTAGGGATCGAGAGATACATTTTATTTAGAACCTTACATGTTATAGAATTAATTTATGCCCAACCTCATATCTGGGTTTTTAGTGACATTTTTGGGAGTTGCATAGGTTTTCCGACCTTTGAAGTTTAAAATTGACAGGTATTTTTTATTGAATGCTAATATACTATAAACCATTCCGATGGTTGATCCTACTTTTATTGTGAAAATATTAGACAGTTAAGTTATGATGTAAGTAGCTTCAGAGATCATATACATTTTATGGTATGGAAATAATATAGGATTGTTGCATTTATGGTAAATTTAAAGTGATCTGTACATATCTGCGGCATGGTTGGAATGAATTGCGTCCTTATTTTAAGTTACTGTATTCGGGATTTCATGCTGTTGTGGCGTACGCGTCGATGTGTTATATTTTGGCAAAAACCACACTCGTTGTTTTCATCTGACATGTTTATTTTTTGTTTCGTATAGAATAAAGTTACTAATTATCATAAGTTTTATTTTAAATTCACTGTGTGAATGCGGAGGGTTAGGGTAGTGTCTGGCCACACCGCTTCGTTATACAGCCATCGGTATAACACAGCATTGTGATACTAAAACATGTTTTTTATAGTTAATCTTTATTTTTCGAAACATATTGAATTACATTTTATAGCGTGAATAGGTAGGCCTTGCGATGTATAAATAATGTACCATTAAAATTAATGACGTTGGATAAGTACAATCAAAGATCAACGATGTAATTAAAATTAATGTTTTAGCTGTATTGATGTAATATAAAGTAGAAATTAGTGTACATTATATTTTTCTTTCTTTAATAATTATACTTTGATACGACAAATAACGGTCCAATGTTAGAAATTACACTAGACATTTCTTATTTTAATTTTAGGCGCTAAAATTAAGATGTTGATTATGTTTAGCCACGCAGTACGATAAGGAGCTGTTTAACATTAATGTGAACGGTATCGAATTAAGATTTATACGATATTATAGCCTACTTCATACATAAACTATATTTTAAAGTTTACTTCTAAGGAATCATGACTTAGCTTAGAAATAAAGTTAATCTTGGTTACATCTAAGAATTACGATAAATTTCCATGTAGAATCGTCTAAATAAATTTTGAGAAGCAATATTCATTATTATTTCACTTTAGACATATCTACACACACTTATGCAAATGGACAGATAATAGAATTTGACAATTTCTTTGAATACGTTTACAATATATTTCTTAAACTACAAAAGCGTCTTGGATCTCAAATATTTTTATTATACAATTATTATGAAATTTGGTATGAAAATGTGCACTGAAAAATTTTTGGAACTCGGACTACAGGCTTTCAATCGATCAAAGGTTTAGTCGCCTTTCTGTATTTATAAAATGTGTACAATTTAGCATATTGTATGCATCATTTTATGCTGTTTAAGAAACCGACTAAAATATTGCTAATTGAAAGTCTTGTCTGATTTAATAACATTATCTACTCTTGTACCTACATGGGTAGTAAGGCACTAGGAATAACAATTTTGCGAATAGAAGTGCTCTGTGATTTATAGAATATTAGAACCTACTGAGTAGCTCTTATAATATCGTTTGACTAACTACAAGCTAAATCAGATTGATTCAAAATTGAAATCAGACAATATTTTTTGTTACTATTTATATTAATTGATTTTGCATTTAAAGAAGGTACAATTACAATTATTATACTAATACTGATTTAATTTTAGTTTTGAATGTATAATAATTAAAATAAAAATATAAAATATTTAATCAAAAACAAGTCAGTGGAAAAAATGTACTTTTTCTGTCAGTTCATGTCATGACGGTCAAGCTTTTTTAGAAACAGATGGTACAAAGATTAATTATAAAACCTCAAATGGAAAGTTGAATTGTATGACAGTCAAAAGAGGTTTCTGTTGTGTTTGGATTTAATTAGGATAATACTACGCTGCATAGATTAATCCATAATTGAATCTTAATTTCGTACCATCTC
>DWIE01000572.1:0-14095 GCA_018248235.1 Choaspes benjaminii | reverse complement strand
AACTATATTTTTTGTTGTAACATTGTCTCTACAATTATTCAATTATGCTAAGTTTATATATCTATATATGTACAAAGGTTGTAAACATAAATACTTAATATACCAGTATAAGCAATAACATTAATATAAGCTTCCTCATTAGTGGCCGTAATCGCTATTCAGGGGAAGATTCCTGGGTATGATTCCCGGGTCGGACAAATTCACAAAAAAATGCGCAATACTGGCATTTTCTGATTATAAATATCTCAGTAGTAGCCCAGAATTTAAAAATCTGTCCAGGACATGCCAATAGGCTCGCCACCTGTTACATAGGTGATGTTCAGTTCTGCCTACACATTCACATAGATACATGCATGAGTTTTTATTATTTTTTATCGTATATGTTATCTTAAATTAAACGTAATATTTCAGTCTTCATCCAAACCGCTTGTTTAGTATTAAAATCAGTACAGACAGTGACCTTAAAAA
This sequence comes from Choaspes benjaminii, assembly GCA_018248235.1. Taxonomy (NCBI): domain Eukaryota; kingdom Metazoa; phylum Arthropoda; class Insecta; order Lepidoptera; family Hesperiidae; genus Choaspes; species Choaspes benjaminii. Next base: position 13,627 of record DWIE01000572.1, on the reverse strand, counting down.
TTTGTTCGACTTAAAAATCATAGTAAGCAAAATTTTATCCAGCCAGCTGTGTCAGCAATATCAGTGATTGATTGAAAAATGTGTAGAATTAGTAAATAATCACGTACAAACAAACCGGTGACTAGGGTTAGTCAAAGAGAAGGGGGAACCCGTTTAATTTCCCCCGCCCCTTTGACGTGAATTTGTTTGCGTATTATTGTAAGCAGACAGTATAATTAAGGCGATTACAAGTAGTGCGGTGTGCTCCACCTCGTACGGTTTAAAACCATGTCATTAAAAATAGAACTTGACAGTCATTCAGCAGAATCTAACATCTGAAGTGAACAAGATGCGGTCTATCATATCTCGGTCAATAGACCGTTATTAAATATAGCAATTAACCAGGTAAATTATTTGTCTGATGAGATGAATAGCAACTTATTGGTTGGTTTTCAAACGTGTTTGGACAATGTTAGGATAGCGGGAGTCCGCTACCGAACGCAGTAAAAATACTTTCAAATTTATATTCAAATTCTTGTTAATGTACCGTTATCCCGACCCAAATCATTGTTTCTTTTGCACTTGTTTGCATTTACACGTGTCCAACTCCGTCGCGCATTAAAAATGAGCCGGTCTGTAAAACGAGTGGTCACGATTTCGAAGCCTGCAGGCAAAATTTTTTTGTTGTGCGGGATGGAAAATCTTGTGGATGATAATATTCATACAAATTCCTTGTCGTGACGTTGTAAAAATCAAGCCATGTTACCCTTTAATATATTTTCCATTTCCCAACACTAAAATAGATATCTAATTAGAAATAAGTAATAATTAAGTATTTATTTGTGCTCGTCAAATCAGTTAATGGGGGTTCATATTTCACCTAAATACGATTTAACCGATTTAGATGTTGGTTTCCCTAACATGTTTACTATATCTTACAAATTCATAAAAAAACAAGATGTTAATGGTGATGATAAATAAATAATCATTTCAAATTCGTTGGCGCAACTGAACTCAACATTGGATTATAACGAATAGTATACTTTAAGCCTTGCAAGGACACAAATATATTAGTTCTGAGCACTAAGTCGAAACACCTCGTCTGTGTACGTATTGCTATCGCACCTTGGGCCAGATAAAGCACAAAGAATTAAAGAGTAATCACGGTATAAGTAAATGTACAGTGAGACTACAAGCTTTTAGTCGCACACTTGACAGCGTCTGTGGTGCAAACAGTGACGAACCGGTCCGCTAAACGTGAGGTTGCGGGTTCGATTCACGCGGCGAGACATTTTTTTCTAATTTATGTCTTAAAAACCTTACGCGTGGTAGAACATTCATGTGTCGATACCACCGTCACACCTATTTTTGCCGTGATACGAACGCCGTATTTCGCTGTAAGGGAGTGATAAGCCACCATATGCGTTCTATCTACATAGATTGAACACGAGGACATCCTCAGAAGTAGCCCTGCTTCTGTGATTACAGATGTCATGGACTGCAGTAGCCACTTACCGTCAGGTGGACTGTAAGCCTATATTATAGCCTACATAACATAAAAAAGAGCTCTGCGTAAATTTCATAAAATTTGACACAACACAAAAGCGTAATTACGCTTACTGCAACATTGACTGCGACCTCACACTAAAGTACTTGATTTAATGATTAAAAAACTGTGATAACAGTAATAAAATCTCGCGATGTGCTGGCTGATAGATTTTTAATCAATACACAAATAATATATTTCGGTAGCAGCCTAACTTGTCAATCCAGTTTCGTAAGTTAAACGTTGGACGGCACACATTTTATTTTAACTGACACTGGCCTACAGAAGATCCCGCCTGTATTGTAAATTGGTTACCCAATTTTACTAAACAAGCTAAATATTGCAAATATAACGATTGTGTTCTTATTGCTTATTTGGTTTGGCCGATTTGAATTTGGAATAGTTAATTTTACTTTCTCAATGACACACTGACTTACACATTCTAGACGTAGGAATGAGTAAAAATACTGGTAACGGATATCATCAACGGAGTAAATATAGCTATTTACGTCCGATTGAATTATTGTGATGTGGGCAGGTGCCTCAAAAGAGGAAGTAAATTTCCGACAATCAGCTGTTTAGGTAACACCCGGTGTCCGTGGTAATGAAATAAAATTATTAATTATTTATAGTTAGGTTCTAATATCGTTATCTATCATACAAAAATATATTTAAGCAAACGCAGTCGTAAATAATTTAACATAAGTCATTATTACAACCTTTTAATTGCGATCACGCATACCATTTTTGTTTATGTTATATTATGTATAATTATAATATTTTTCTAATTCAAAGTCACAGTACCAAGTACCACGATCGCCTTGAAATACTTTCCAATATCTTGTGAACTATGCTAAAACGTTTACCTAATACGAATCAACATTTAATTAACCCTACCTTACTTTAAAAACTCACCTTATTTTTATTTTCTGAGAGTAGGAATCTGGAGCTGATCAGCTGATCACATTCACTTTTATCACAATGGTTGTTGTTCTTTTGCTTCTTGGACGTGTGTTGCCAAGGTAAAAGAAGATGTGTCGTGTTATTAATGTTTTGTAATGTGTGGCGCGCCACTGCGGGTCGGTGGTCCTGGTAGCCGGTGGCGGCGCGCGACGCTGCGGATCGACTGACCGCGGCTGGCGCTGGCGGCTGACGGCTGCGCGCGCACGCGACCATCGCACCCTCGAGATCGCGACCTTCACGCTCCGCCGCCCTCCTGCCTTCCTCTGACAACTTACACGTCAAATGATATCTGCTGACAGTCTTATGTAGTTCCCAATGCTTAAAAGCCAAGCTTTTAATATTCCCAACTTCTTCAAATAAATTACTCCGTCTTGTAATGGGATTAAAAACACTAAGCTTGTCATCAAAGTCACGTATACCTCAAAAACCGCTTGAAAATCTAATATTTTCTTGTTTGAATACATTGATCAAGAAGAGCCCTATAGGTTTTATTAAACTTAATCTGACGAATTACTTTACAATATTATAAAAGTCCTCCCGCTACACAAACGGTCCTTCTTATTATTTCCCGACACTGCGTAGCAACACAAGTAATGTCCTTCTTATGTCTTACGGCTACGACAATCTAAAAGCACAATATACATTAAGTACCAAAATAAAATTACACTTAACTTTGTACGTTGTACTTTGACATGCATAATATTATAATTTTAAGTCTAACAACGTATACCGGACGACCTGCGACCTACGACCATATATCAACTGATATATCAATGCCCCGACAGATGACTCTGCTCCTGAATTCTCAATCACGCGTACGGATCCATCTTCGTGTTTCTCCATATATCAATCGCAATTTTATGCAAAATGGTCCCCCAGGGAATAATGTAGTATTTAAATATTTTGTCCACAGAAGTTTAGCAATTCGTTCCGAAAGTTCATAAAATTGATGACGGTGTCCGAGCGACCTCGTAAAATACGATTAAATACCTACCGGCCATATATTAATTCTTGTCGATATATATTATTATTGATGTTTGCCTCGCATCGTATTTTTTTAAGTAATTAAATAGAATTTACCAAAACATAAAACTATTTATAAAGAAGCAACGTGGTTTTAAACGTTATGTTTAAAAAAGTTAAAAATTTGCCAATATTCTGCCCCGGTGGCCTTTTTTTATAACAATTAAGCACAATAGCTAAAAGGAAAGTGATGTTATTCCAATATAGTCATGGTTGTACATACTAGTTTCTATTTTTTTAATATGCTGTCTATAAGGTTTTATAGGATCCAACATAATTAAGAGATGGCATTAGCAGTATTTTAATTTCGGGATAAATAGCATTCATTCATTCAGAAACAAGTAGCAAAATTCTATCTAAATATAAATTTTGATGGAAACCGTTAGAGCCGAAGTTTCTGAATCTTCAAAATATAATTAGAAAAATAATCCTAATCACCATCGGGATTATTTAAACATGACATTGTGTAACATTTCTACTTAAGTGTAGGATCCTTGCGTTGCTAAACGAATACGACAAGGCGTATTAGGTTATTTTCTTAACGAAATGTGCTCGAATCTTCTTAATGAATAGCACTGTATGTTGTGTTATAATAACGAGTTGTGCCCCCAAACCTCTTATGCATATTGATATTGACAATAAAAATCATCTATTTGTTAGTACTAGGCGTCGCCCAGTGTTCGAAATTCGTCCATTTTGTGTATAAACAAAAGAGTATCTATACATATTAGTTAAGTATGTGTGTGTGTATAGGGTACACACGCAGTAGTGTGTGTAATGTTTTTTACACAAATAAATGTATTTCTAATGCATATTATACAAAAATATTAGTTCCTTGAACTTCTCCATATTATTATAAACTTTAAATGGGCTAAATTTGACATCCATACGTATTAATATAGATAGTCACTATGAATTATATAAATAATAAATAATTTATTTCTGCTTTATATTTTAGTAAAAGGTTACAAGTTATAACTATTTAAAACATATCTACACATAAATATTAGTATGTATGGATTATGTTACAGTTACGTGATTAGTGTATGTAAAGCAATAAAGAATATTACTCCATTTATTTTGCATCTAATATTATTATCAAGATCCTCCGATGTATGTTTGTGTACATATTACAATGCGCGTTGATCGTTGACTGCATAAAATAACAAAATAAATATTTACTGACATCTATTTTTTTTTGAATTGACTAAGTGCTGTGTTAGCCCTATTTGCTTTTACAGCGTTAGCGATCTTTTTGTCGCGAGCAAAGTGTTCAGCTGGACAGAGGGTCTTGAAGAGGCGAAGTTAAATTGCTACGAAGCATGAAGAGGCACAATGTAGGAACAGCGATCCAGCCTAAGGGTACCTCACTGAGAGGTGCGGATCGACATCTATGTTTCAGAGCAGCAAGTGTGCAGCGCCATCTGTCCTATAGATCATAAAACAACAAACTGGTACCAACTGATAGGCGGTTGACGTTAACATACGTGTATAGATTGTCACTAGGTGGCGTTTTGGTAACTAGTGTGTCGTACATACTTTTATTCTGTTTATCTAATTATTCAGTTATTCTAAAGATAATTAAATATCATTTACAAGAACTAATAAAACATCCAGCCTCGGTTTAGACTAAAATAGTGACTTACACCTTTTACATATTAGATAGAGTTTTTAGTCTCCTCTTTGAATTTTGTAGAAGCAAAGTCAACTTAGCCGTCAGACAGTAACGAATATTGCGGATGTCACGTGCGGCAGTGATCATACTACAAAAGATAAACTGCTTGCTACTATAATATTTACGGAAAAACACTTTTTACCCCATCTATAGTAGGTCAACTTTATAAACCTAAATATTGTGGCAAAGAAACTAAAGAAAACGCTACATATATTAGACACTCGACAAGTTGCTGTGTTGAGACAACTACTATTAAAATTATTACAGTAACATTCATTACGTGTCTACTAAATAATATCTACAGAAAGAACTCGCGTTGCAGAATTAGAGGGTTGTGAAATCACCGATGAGCACTTATCACTGACATTTTACAAGTGCCCTATCAAAAATAGTGATGAAAGTTAGTAATATACAATTACACATAGTTTATAGCTCAATAATTATTTACATTTAAAGATCTAAATCTTTTTTTTGTGTGATTAATAAATTTATAAATATAAGAGATTTAAAATAACGATTTATATTAATACCTATATGATATTGCATTTAGACGTGCATATAGCAACCAGCTCGTTTAACTTGTTAGACATCTTGTAGTATAAATTAATAATTAATATTATAACGATAAAAATTATTTATGTGCAACCTTTTTTTAAAATAAACTTTTGCTGATCCACAACTGTCAGGTTCAGAGAATAATCACTACGTTACTACGACCTACAATTTGTCAACAAATTCAATAGGAACTTCGCAACATAACGACACGCGCTTTAGACTTCATAATATCAATTACCATGACAAAATATTCACGTAGGTATGCGTAAATCTTAGCAGTTTTGAATATGCTTGTAAACTTAATGAGTACTGTAAAGAAATGTTACATGTCGACGCAAATAAAGCACACGCTCGCCTCCCTGAAAATTTGTTTGGCAAAGTTTTGCAACCCCACTTATGTCGTAATTTGGTAATGTAACAAAATAATATGCTTGAAATACTGTGTAAATCGTCTTCAAAACAGTTAGAGGCATGTAGTAATGTGTAGTAAATGAAATATAAAATATGTTTACATAGTAAATATAATTATAACATAATTTTTTGCCAAAGATCTGACTTCGGTTACCTATATACCTATATAGTTACGTCGACTTCTGATTTCATTATTTATATTCACATTAAAAATAAATAAACATTCACATTAACAATTTATAATCAAAAATTATTAACACGTATTTCATTAAATGTGTTTATATTCTTTGAATATTAAACGGGGTTTTTTTCAATTTAGGATTTCCTTTCGCATGGCAGTAATGCATATGCATACTCTATATAGTACGTTTCTTGTGGTGGAGTCGCGTCTAAAAATACGTTTTTTTAATGTTATGAAGCAGCACACGGGCTAGCAGTCAATCTGATCCGAACACTACTGTTTAAGGCACAAATAGATGTGACAGTGGAGCCGATCTAATCAAACATGGAAGTATTGAAGTATGTAAGGTTTTCCATACACGTAACAAATTAGAAATTTTTCTCTCCACGACCTCGCGTTTCGCAGGACGGCTCATCACCACCTGCTCCACGAAGGTCGTAAATGTCTATTACTAGTTCCTTCAAACGGAAAACACTTAGCTGTTTCCTTTGTTTAATGCCCTATGACAAGTTGATATTTCATAAACAAGAACATAGATATAGAAATGCCTATAAGGATCAAGAACAAAAACAAAAAATATAACTCACGCCTGCATTTATCTGAAGGTATAGGCAGAGATGAAACATAACCCACATGTCGCAAGTTATGTTTAGATCCCGTGCAATCGGTCGCGAGCCGTGCACATTTCCAAACCCCGGGAATAATACTAAAACTGGAAATATCTCAGTAGTAACTGAAATAGCACTAGGATAATAATATATATTTAAACTATAAGGACCAAATGTATGGTAATTGTAAAAGTAACGTACAAATGTAGCAAGCGTTTTTGTAAGTCAGGTTTTATTTTCCCCAAAAAACTTATGCATCACAAATGTAATTGTCACTTAAGACAAAATTGGCCTCAACTATTGGACACGTGTTAATGGACAACTTGTAACTTCTATACCTTTATAACCGTGGACGAGCATCTTCGGCCGCCGTTTCGAGGCATAATAAGCGCGTGCGACCTCGATTAATGAGAATTTTACGAGAACTGAATACAAATAGAAATAATACAAGTCTTCTTAAGGTTCCATTTTCAAATCAGAAATAGATAATATCGTATTGAAGATATCGATTGACATACAGAGATAGAAATAAAGCACATGGTGATATTACCAATTTAATAAGTCGATATAAACTAAGTTCAATCGACAATAATACCAATTGAAGGCAATTAATAAAATAATAATAATAAAAGCCAAACGATTCCAGGACAATAAATTGAAAACCAAAAAATGTGGTGTGTCGTGTTTGTTATAATTTCCAATGACGTTGAAATCAAGTACAGTTTATATGAGATTGCACTTTATATGCCCGTCTGGCTAGGCAGCGCTGTTTGAAGGCTTTGCGGCAGCCGGAACGCACAGGATATACGAGGTGACCAACTAAGTCCTCATGAGTAGCACCGCATTTGTGATTACAGATGTCATGGGCTGCAGTAGCAACTTACCAGCAGGTAGACTGTGCAACCACGTGTGCTACCTCGTAACATAAAAACAAGTAAATGTCGCTAGTTAGGTATTACCAAGTAGGGTAAGTTGGTAAACTTAACTAATCGTATCCTCTTATCCGTATGCAAGATGCGTCTTCAAAAGGCATAAACCGCATACACGATACATTGTTTATATACTTCACCTATTGTTACGCACATTCCGCGACACTTGTTTTATTTTCATTGTTAAGTAGCATACAAGCATCTCCTGAGTCACTACCACCACCATTTTCAGCTGTAAAGCGACTTTTTTTTATACTGCTTACAGAAGGCAAACAAGCAAACGGGTTACCTGATGGTAAGCAATCACCGTCGTCTATAGACATTTGCAGGGAATTTGCCAATACGTTGCCACCCTTGAAGGAGTCTATGTCTCTTTTCAAGAACCCCATGTCAAAGTGCTCTGAAAATACCTCAGAAGGAAGCTCATTTCACATCTTGTACGTGCGTGGAAAGAAGGCACATGTGAAACGGGCTGTGGTGGATTTCCACGTTTCACGCTGATGTGTTTGGTACTTACTCCTTCGGCGAGTGGTGCGATAAAGAAATGGCGACGAAGGCACCCACTCAAATAGTTCAATTTACCCCACTCTTGAGATGTTGTGGTTCAGTTTGAAAGCCGTGGATTGGCATCCACGCGCTGGCTGGCGCACGCACTGGATTCATGGATACATGGGCGACCATCTCAGACCGCAGGAGAAGCAATGCATCTGTGACCGATCTCGATTAAGACGGAAGATCTGTTTAAAGTTAGTTGAGGTTGTCTTGGGGTACAGTGATCACCGAACTATGTCCCCGTTTGCTACTCTTTCCATAATCGGACAAGTAAATTCTAAGGGTATATAATTTCAGGCACATAAAGAAGAATAAATACTCTTAAATATATACATTGCGTAACTAAAATTATATGAAGGTATTAAGTAGATAAATCGAATTATTTAAGTTGCTTAAAATATTTTATATATATCATCGTTATGAAAGAAAATAACGTAATAAAGTCGCTCTCCCTGTATCAGTCAGTCAGTGTTATCGCTCAGATATATCAGTGCAAATAAATACTCGAATTAAGTAGTATCCATAAATTAATGTAAATACGAGACATTCTTATGCAGGAACAGAAAACATTATTAAAACATCTTGTAGAAGACGTTTTGTTTTGTAAATAGGTCCCATTTATGCTGTACTAATAGTACCTATATGAGTATTATAATCTTTTAATTAAAATATACTGTAATAAAATGTACTAAACTATTGTGGGTAATTTCAATAGTTTCATAACTGCAATAATTTTAGGACGATTTAAAATATGACACTTTTCAAAGAATTCGATTTCTTATTTCCTGGTCCATCTTGAAATTTTCATGCAGACTCATTACTGGTTGTCGCTGGCCGACAATCATACCATGATTGCAAATGTAAGTATTTAAATGGAATTCGTTATCCATTTATCAATATATTAGTATTTACGGGCGGTATCATGAATATGTTCACCTGGTTCGGTACCATCGTAACACCTTTTGTGCCGCGAAACAGTAGCTTTCACAGTACTTATGTTTCGGTGTAAGAGTGTGATAGACAAAATACGCAGAATATGAGGTGTTCGATCTATATCCGCAGGCGTAGCCCCGCATCTGTGGTTACAGATGTCTGGGGCTGAAGTGGCTACTTACCATCAGGTAAACTGTGAGCCAGTGTGGTACTTCATAACATAAAAAAAATATTAAAGAAAATCAAAAAATATGACATTTTTATTGTGACACGAAAGACTTTAGACAAGACTCGATGAGGCATTCGTTTGAGATAAATACAGATACTTGCTTTTTAGCTACAACATATGATTTCTATGCAGACTGATTATAGGTAATAGAAATATGTTGAAGAATCTTTTCAAAGCTAAGAAGTAAAGCAGTAAAACGTATACCGTTAGCGGAGAAAGCGCCTGAGTAGATCAGCAAGAGGTCGCTGCGCGCAGTAGTAGGCCAACCGGCGCACGCGCAGCGCCCATATCCGCCGCAACGTACTCGGGGATATATCGTATTTGAAAAGTGTGTATCTTCGGATTAGCTAGGGGATATAAATCGTGTCAACAATTTGAATAAATATGTTGGAAGGATCTAAAATACATACAACATCTCAAATGGCCAGCATTTTCGACATCGCCAAGGACACTGTCCTATTTCTGGTGCTATCTTGTTACTACATCCTTGAGTCGTTATTCTGGACGCTAGTACCCAACATTGCAAGACCTATGAAGAGTCTCAAAGGAAATGTTGTGCTAGTCACAGGCGGTGGTGGTGGTGTAGGAAGATACTTAGCTATTAAGTTAGCGCGATTGGGGGCGAAAGTCGTTATTTGGGACATTAACAAGGATGCATTGCAGAAAACATGTTTAGCTGTTACTGATGAAGGTTACGACATAAAAAGTTACGTCGTGGATCTAGGAGACCGAGCCGCTGTGTATGCTACAGCTGAAAAAGTCAAAACAGAGGTATGGCATGATATAAGTACTTATATAAAAAGTCCAAAAGAAGCGTGCTAAGATTTCATACTGGCATTGACCTATACTGGTACCATTTATGGTTAAAACCAAACTATTTGACGCATACCATAAATAGATAGATACAATTGTTGAAACCTGTGTTATAAGCAATCGTAATATATGCAGTCGTAATTTTGTATATCATAGGTTTTCTCTATTCACTATTTGCTGCATCTTAAGTTAACATTAAATGTTATAAAATACTTAATATAATTCCAAAATTATGATGTTATTAATCGTTACCTCAATTCCGTTGATTCATGGCACCGCGCGGCCCATGCCATTACGTTTCACAACGCGACCCCTACACGGTTTATTGTTACACGACCATACATTATAATGCATAATTTTGACCAAGACAAGAATATGATATAAAATATGGACTTAAAACCCAAATTCTCGCAACAGAAGATTTCTACACCCAAATATTTTTTTCTGTCCAAAATGAGTCACAAGTGCGTTGCAACTCCTGTGTGTTAAATTGGTTATTTCTTGTATTCTGTGTGCTGGCTATCACATGCGTCAAGATGAAACAACTCATAAGAGCTACTTCACAGCAGATATAGGAGTAGTGACGATACTTACCCGAGCGAACCTGGATAGATTCCACCACCGATGAATTTCAGAAGTTAATAATGGCTTTAAAATATCGACATTACGAATTTTATTTTCACTTAAAATCTCAAATTCGTTAATGGTATGATGAATAAATTACGTATTTTATAAGTGCATACGTAAGACAGTTTTAAACAGGGTTATGAACTCGATATTTCGTGACACTTAACCTCTCACATTGGAGATGTTGACAAAGTGTTTTTATTTCAAAAGGGCATTATTGCGTTTATTTCAATATAAGGAAATGCATGACATTAAAGAATGTACGATTAAGACCAGTTTTCGACCACATTAACAACTTGCTCAACAGGTCAAAACATTATTGTTATAATGACACTTAATGTCATCCTTAAGGTTAAGAAATTATCTTCTCATAAAAAAGCTATTGAGTAATTGGAAGGAACTTTATATTGGTAATTTTAAATAAATTTGAATCAAAATAAAATAGCAAAGCAAGAAAGTTACACTGCTATGTCACACGGTTATCCTAGGCAATTTTTTTTATGTTACGCAATAGCACAGGGGCTTGCCGTCTACCTCCTGGTAAGTAGCTACTGCAGGCCATGACATCTGTAATCACACATGCGGTGCTACTCTTGAAGACAGATCGAATGCCTCGCGGTCTGCGTATAGTGGCTATATCATAATAATAATATATGTTTTGGTTCAATTTTTTTTTTAATTTTATGGCCATTATGTGGAGGAACATCACGTGTGGTTATCGGCATCGTACTATGCCTTCCGTAGCATTTTCGTAGCACTGGATATGTATACGAACTTTTATTCGGTGTTTTTCAACAATTTATCTGTCTATAAGTTAAAATATTATTAACTCGCTACTAATTTATACGTTATATTCTACGCTTCAATATTAGCCAAATGCATGATTTAAGCTACTTTTTATCTTCTAGGTCGGAAAAGTGGACATTCTAATCAACAATGCCGGAACAGTGTTTGGTGAAACCCTGCTAGACCTGACAGACACGGCCATAGAAACAACGTACAAAGTGAACATCCTCTCGCATTACTGGGTAAGTGAAACGATGTGTAACTACGGCTAATATTTCTACAAGTATCGCTCTTCCTAATAGCCAATATATGATTTTACAATTTTGCGCGAACGTTAACTTGAAATGGCTGGCCTGACTATGAGAGATAATATTTAGATGAGTTTTAATAATAGAATATTTTATTAAAAAAATATCTGCTTACTTAATATTGGATAAATTACTTATTTTAAAGGATTTTAAGATAGGAAGAAAGGGATTAAGAAGATAAAATAAACAATAGAACACAGAAACATTAATAATAATTTCTTAATTTTAAATATATTAATGCATTTTGATAATATAATTTACGTACGTACGTATGTAATATTTAATATTAATAGAAAAATAAAACTAAATAAATATTCCTGTATGTTAAATAATTGATCAGGCTTCATAGATAAACATAATATATGCAACAGAAACTGTGAATGTATTATTGATATGAAACTTAAAACCACTGTATGTAGCAAGGATAGAATCGCTAAATTGTGTAAATTAGTTTTACTCTTTATAAAGATAGTTCATTGCTCAAGGAAAACATTTATGACAATCTGAGATTAACTGAGAATATATAATTATGACTCGTAGAGCCTTTCTAACTGCGTTGCCCCAGATAAGCGATGGGCAAGGCTGACTCTGCTACCATGTTACAACGATGTAACTTATTCCTGGTATGACAGATATGTATCCACGCCAAAACGTAAGAAGCATTTGACCACACTATATAAGTACCTATAATCATGAACAGTGAACTATACAAATGCGTAGGGCCACTGTTGCGTCGTACGGCTATATTGAATAAATAGAATTTATTATAGAATACAAATGCAAGTAGAACACACCTTTTATTGTCTTATATTGTATTACCATAGAGAGATGTATTGGTGGTTGAACCTATCTAGGTTCGCCCGGGTGAGTACCACCACCACACCTATTTCTGCTGTGAAATAGCTCTTATAAGTAGTGTTTCAGCCTGAAGGGTATGGCAGCCGGAAGGCAAAGGATACATGAGGTGACCATCTTATCGCTCAGGAGTAGCAACGCACTTGTGACCGACTTCGAACAGAACAATGTGTATGTATCAAGTGGGTTACGGTTGTCATGGGCTGCAGTAGTTACTTCACATCATATGAACTATAAAGTTATAAGGCATAAGCCCGTTTGCTACTCGCATTTTCATTAGATTTCATCAAAAAACAAGGACGAAGAAAAAACAAAAAGAAAAATTCTGCAGTTTTTTATTAAACTTCCTAGTTCCATTTAAATTCTCTGCTATGAGATGGTTCAGCAACTTTAACTGTTTTCTTGTGCTGTTTTCTGTTACGGACAGTTAATTGTTTTCAAATGAATGAGAAATGCCGTGATACCCAGGTGGAACGTAATACGCAATAAACTTAGACAATTTTATTGGCAATGACGGATGTAATTCATATCCGTGTTATCGATGCAGCAAAAATAATGTTTCAAACTAATGTCGGTGAACGTCAATGTACCGTAGATGAAATACGAACTCGCTTGCATCATGGCGGTTTTATGGGCAAGGTGTTAAACGCCACC
>DWIE01000571.1:0-14095 GCA_018248235.1 Choaspes benjaminii | reverse complement strand
AGATGGAGTCGGAGTGCGCGCAGTTCGTGGCGGAGCGGGCGGAGCGCACGCGCATGCTGCACGAGCGGCACGAGCGCGAGCTCGACCACTTCGACAACGAGAGCGCGCGCCTTGGCTTCAGGTACACACACACTGCCCGAGGCGTTTCGACCTGTGTCCTCCCACGTAGTTCTGCATTAAACGATCGCCGTGGCGCAGACGGTGATGAGCTGCTTTGCGAAACGTGAGATCGCGGGTTCGATTCCCGCAGCGAGACGATTTTTTCTAATTTTTTTCGTGTCTGGAATAACCTTACGGGTGGTAGAACATGAATATGTCCGAATAGGTCGGTACCACCATCACATATTTGTGCCGTGAAACAGTAGTGTTAGAACATACAATCCAAGCTCAAAGGTATCATTGGTTGTCTAGTAATACGGTACATTACACCAACAGCGCGATGGCGATAGCCGAGGGCAGCCGGGAGGGCTACGGCGAGGAGGAGCAGTCGCTGTCCGGGTCGATGCTGTCGCTAGCTCACAGCAACTCCTCGGCCAGCTTCCCCGCAGGCTCGCTCTAGGCCACGCCACGCCACGCCACACCACGCCACGCCACACCACACCACTCGCCATATCCCACACGCCACGCCAGGTGGTCAAAATGTTGTTGCCACAAGTATTCACTAGATCAATTCCACCAAACTTTTGGGTAGTATTTAAACTCATTGATAGGTATTGCTAATTAAATATATATAGGAGCATATATAAATTAGGCTTGGAACGCTTTTTCGTTTTTTAGTTATGTTACTTACTGCCTATATATAAGATTAACGGGAAACTATGTTACCTAGAAATCTATGTACTAAGATATTAGAGGTGGCGTAACATAAAGATAATTTTAATAACGCTAGTTATTGACTGCGACTTCGCTCGCTCATGATAACAGTTATTTTCAAATTAAAAAGTATTCTATCTCTCCTATTGGTGGACGAAGCAAGACACATGTACAAAATTTATTTATAATCGTTTCAGTGGTTACCATGGGCAAATATGGTGACATGAGGATTTTCTATATGTAAATATTTAGCCATTGCAGTCCACAACATTAACATGTAATTTTATCATGAACTCCCTTCAGTCACTAATAGTGATCTTTCACTATATATCATGGCATCTGTAGCCAAAATCGAACAGTAAAAACTTGTTTGTTGAATTGCTTCTCTTTGCAAACTTTATGAGTGGTACAACTTCCATATTGAACTGGGTGGGTACCACCATCGCATCTAGTTGTGATGCACCAGTATATGCACTAGTGTGTTAGGTGCAATCTGTAGTTTAAACATTAATTAATATAAAATCCAATGCATAAAGAACTAACACAAATAAAACATAATGTAATAATTTGATCATCACATTGTTTAACTATAGATATTTTATATAATATCTTGTGTTTACTTTTGGTAGCAACATTTCCATGTTGTCCCATTATTATACTGAGACTGTATAGCCCTCCCAAACTGAAAACATGTACGTATTGGTCAAATGTTGCAATAATAAAATTCACATTGTGATCTATTTTTAAGCTTGGTCATATTGCAATTTTTTTTTATCGTCTTCCAAAAATACGCCAGTATTTGTGTAGCCAATATAACTCGTGATTTGGGGGGGCATTTCCTATTCTTTAACACTATTAAGTTTATTGCACTCCATAATTATTATTTTAATGTCATCTGCTTGCATCAGTGTGTTTTTCGCATTATATGTTCATGATCGACCCAACAACAAAAACTGAACAAGTCAATAGGAACTACGCCACATATTCTAAATTAGTATAAAAGCGGTTTAAATAAGTTTTTAGAATTGTTACAATTTAAAGTTGAGTGCAATTTAGCGAGTGGCCTACGTACACAATTGTTTGCTCAATACAATATACATTATATGCAGCGTTCATTATTACAATATGTAATGGTATCCATGACTACACTATTATATAAATATCCACATAAGGTACAAAGTATGTAAATATAAGAATAGATATTACCCTGTTGTTTGATCAGGCTGCATGTTACAAATTACGAGAGGTGCACCCTGAGATTGTTTCACAACCTAAAATTAAAAGTATTATCGCTTTAAGGGCATTGTTTGAAATATTATAGCAATAAGTGATAAATTCTAAATTACGAAGGTTTTACAAGTCATACCTCATAGTGATATATACAGTTATAGGAAGCGTGGTGGAAGGGCACGCCGGCTCTCAATGTCATAACTGAAACTGTACGGCGATTAGATGAACCAGGATGAGTCCCTAGTTTTTTATCGAGAGATATAACTGTTGTGGGCGGCTTCTTAGTCACAATCAAAAATAGTCCGCCTGCGTGCAGTGTCAGGTTTATGAATGTCCCATGGTTGTAGATAGACAATAAATATAATTAATAGATCATGGCATGTTAAGATGAAGGACTGTTTGGACACTATATTGCAAAGTACAGCTAATAACACTTCGCTTGTTGAATGTACGGGCTGCGCCCCGTAAGGCTGTTCAAAAATAACAAAAACAATGAATTTACATTTTATACAGTTATTGTTATGACATTCGATGGTACTTGTGCTGTGTGTTGATTTTTATTGTATCAAAATATGTGAATTATTATAATTTGGTGTCTAATTAATAAAAGCTGAATGTTTGAAACACACTGTTGCATGTCTTAGAGATATTTGTGTGATGAGAGGCGTGCTGCGCGACCGCGCGCCGTCCGCGAGTGGCTGTCCGAGTGGTTGTACACCGACGTGAGCATGAGACGCTTTTACTTAGGATTTAACTCACAATAATGTGACTTTGCTGTCTTGGATTAGACTTATTTTAATGCGCATTGAAGTGTGAAAATAGAAGTTTGAAAATATTATGCATTACTAATAAATGTTTGGTTGAAGTTATAGTATTTGTAAGAGCAACATTGGGTCAAATTGTATGGTTTTGTATAAACAAAATTAAGGAAAACATTCGGCCGTCCAACAGTTTAGCATTGCGTTAATTGCTAATACAAAAGAGCAAAGTCGGGTAGAGAGCATGTTTAAAACTAAAAATCTACTAGTACTCTTGATCTATTCTTGTATGATATGTAGTCTGTTGTAAGTCTATAGTGGTTTAGCTCCTTTTTCATCTTGTTACTGTTATGGAATAATTCAAGATCGAAATATTTCCGACTAAAATGAAGCGTGACACGTTATATATTCTGTGGTGAAGTTGTAGTGTAACCGAGAACATGCTGGTCCTCAAAGTATACGCTTAGTATTGGTCGAAGCGAAGGCGGCAGCGCGCCCGCGCCGCGCTCTGGTCACCGTCGGACAGAAGATATAATATTGTATTATTTATAACATTAGATAGTCAAAATTCTAATATTCATATCATTAGTTTTTACTTTAGGAGCAATTTTTGCATATATTTGTATGTTGAATTTTTTGACGAGCTGACTGATTGTATTTGTTTGTGGCCTAGAATTGAGTTTATCTATTAGATGTTAAAACGTTTTAGTACCAATGCAACAAAAAAATTTTATGCTTGCGTTAGGTGATTTTTAGGGTTATTATTATTATATTATAACGTAACACGCTTTACTAAATCTAACAAAATGCAGGTGCTGTGTATCGAGTATTGTATAACCAACTGCCAATTATGTTTTGTAAATATAAGAAAGTATATATGTAACGAATAGCAAGCACACAATTTGCCTTAGGGGCGCGGCGCGCGGCCGGCGCGGTGTATATACAGAACAATAATATATAATTAACTACTATACATAGTTTGTTACTTTTGTAAGGTGCGAGTGCGGTGTCTGTGTACATTGGGTGAGACGCGAGGGCCCGCCCGGCGGGAGCCGACATTGTGCTATTTTTCTTTATTTAGTGTTCTAATACATTATTGTATTTTCAACTAAGCTTATCAGTCATATATGTATAGACGATTACATATTATTTAATTCAATGCCGATTTTAGTCATAAATATCCAAATTTAGTTAATGCTATTTTTTAAAAATAATTTTATTTTAATGATCATTTAAAATATTCTCTTCCTATATCACATTGCTTGTAAGCATCACATGATGTGATCGTTTTGTATTATTATTTGAGTCTGTTAGTGGTTTATTATTTAGATATTATCAAGTTACGAGACCTAAGTGAAATTGTTGTAAAATTATATAGAATGACGGACGAGAGTTTTAACTGTCTTTACACGGACGGCGTTACACGGCATTGTGGTCTAGTTCTTAAATGTTCAAAATAATATTGTAACAATATAATTCGCTTATGTTCACTAACAAGACCGGCTGCCAATGTGTGTTCCGCCGTCCTATAGTAGCCTCCACACTATCCTCCTGAACTGACCAAGAAAATGACAATAATCTATAGACACAGCCTAACTAGACTCGACATCTAGTCTGTACTGTTCGCTAACATTGGGCCACGTGAGAGAGCGCAGCGGTGGGAAACCTCGTCGAAATATGCAAAGGAAACATTGTAATCCACAAACAAACATCTGAGCAACTGTTCTCAGATATTTATCTATACAGTACCATGTAAGATTTTATGTCATTGTATCTGGATATTTTCTGTAGTAAGTTATTTAATTTTTAAATTTAAATTAATTTTATTTGACAAAAGTTTAATTAATGAATAAATAATATCGTGATAAAATTGCTTCTCATTGTTTCTGTTGTATTAAGATAAATTTATAGAGGAAGTGATATTTATTGACGTATTTGATTTGTTGTTATTGTATACAATGGATGTACAGGGCATACCACTGCTGCATTCTACTAAGGCCATAGAAACATCTGGTTTCGAAGCACTATGGAATTGATTGTAAGCTGCAACTTCGCTTGCGTGCGGTAGATGGTCGGTACTTAAAGTTAGGCGCGTAGCTTTTTGCTGTTGTAGTCTCTGCCTATGCCGTGCAGTCTGCTAGTGTTGTTTTCGATTACCACAAAGTTGTGGGTTGGATAAATGTTTGGAAGGATTGTAACTCAGGTGATAGAGTAAGCCATGACCACTGCACAGGTCCAAGGTACGAGTATAGTGCGTAGGCGCGACTTTCCCTGCTCCAATTCTCCCACCAGTTGCTGTTTAGTGTTTTCCACTGCCGATTCGAAAACGTGTTTCTAATGATGATTCGGAAATGGATTTGCAATAATACCATGTGATTTACTACTGGGTTGCCGTATCTATGTATATAGGTAACTGGAGTTCTATGTAAGTAGCGATTAGGCGCTCATCACTCACAGACACACTGTCCTCATAAGTTCCATTATAGTTGTCGCCGGAGACACGCCCACGAATCGACAATGCTAAACAAATATTAGAATTAGGCCGTTATACACCAATCAAGTCGAGAGCGATAAATAATAATTAATTACATAGAAGTACCAAACTCGTAGTTAGCGATCACGTATTATGTACATTGTAACTAAATAATTCTTTTTATATTTTACCATTGTATAGTCCTTATCGCCGACAGGCAGGTAGCAATATCCGCGGAGGTGCGGCAGGCGCGGGCGGCGCGCGGCCGCCCCGTGCGCCGTTGTTGTTTTCTTTTTTTTTCTTATATATTTAAATAACACAATCGACTTGTAGTTTTAATAATTATTATCATTAATTATTATATTGTAATATAATCTTATTAATGAAAAAATCAAACTGAAAATAAATAAAATAGAAAGGAAATGCAAAAGTGTATTTTTATTAAATATCCTACATCATTTTGGTTAAAACTTGCTTATTTATTTGATATATACTTCATTGTTATTAAATAATTCATACATTTGCCGGGTCTGCAGTACTTGAGTATGTCTAAAATTTACAATCTATTCCTAAAGGATGCAAAGATGAAGCGAATGACATCTTTATCGATCTTCATACGCATCAAATAAACACTAATTCTATAATAGAGCAACATTTCCCAAAGTATGGGTCGCGGCCCACGCGTATGTTATGAGCGAATATTGGGTGAGTCCTTATAAATTTTGAATAGACCTTCATTCATATAGTTATGTCCCGTTTTTGTTCATGGAAATACAAATCCTCTTTAATGTACACACAAGAAAAAATACAACCGTGAGTCCCCAATTTAAAAGTTTAGGTGAGTCGTAGTCTATTAAACTTAGGGAATGAACCACTACTATAAAGATTAATCTCGATATCGGTTAATCCCTTTCCTGAACTGCGCGCATTATGATCTTGTAGAAATTTCTGCATAAAATTGTGGATATATAGATCAATACGCGATTTTTTATTGACGCTTTGACTATGCCACTTAAATGACCATTGAATACGTTGAAAGGGCGGCTTTTTTGCCATACCTGCTTTCCTACTTAGGTTTGAAAATAATACAACAATAGAGCAGTTTAAAAAATATTTTTAATGGCAACTTAACAATATAATAATATTTAATGTATTGTAAACTCGGTTAGATGTAAATTTATATGATTGCGCTAACATGTTTTTCAATTATTATAACCATAAACAAAAACAATAAAAAAGTACTTTCTACTTCAACCCACTTTAGATTAGCGATAAATGTTTCTCTTAAATGCTATTTCACAAATATCAAAAAATATGCTTTATAAAATGCTCACTTTTATTTACATTGTTATTATTTATAATGATATACGTGTCTCGGAACATTTGCAATAATTTCAGAACTTAATTCTAACTGTAAATCAATGCACAACAAAATGCAAAACGCGTTATGAATTGGGCTACACGTATTTCGGTAAATGCTCAAATTACTACAGATAAAACAAAAAGAGCCAAAAATAGAGCAACATGAGAAAGTAATAAAGTAATACAAAATATGTGGTGACGAGTTACCCAAAAGCTAGAAATCTGAATGGGTGCAAATGTTATGACCAACTTCTTTATGCATGAATAAGTCTCACTTATATTTATACTATTGAAGTTGCCGAAAAGCTTTTTTTTAAATAGCTCACTAATCAAGATATTTTTTACAAAGTTAGGTAATTGATTACTTCTGTAGGCACACTGGTGATGCATTTTTATTGGATATATCGCAATTCTTAATATACTATGAGAACAGACAATACTGGCGTCAGTTTATTAACAACATTGATTGATTATATTTAACACACTTTCAATCCAACAAGCAGACTTTTTATTGATGCATAAATATTTTAAAAGGTATCAACATAGTATCAAATTATAGGAAATCTATTTTATAACAATGCTAATATTAGCTAGCTGCTAGCTAAACAATGCTACCTACTGCGCTTCCTAAACTCTCAACGAAAAACGTATTTTAAAATTCATTGCACTGTTAAACTTCTATAAACAATGAACGTCGTTAACTATTTTTGATTAATTACGCAAGTAATTCAGTACATAATATACAAATGCTACGACCTGATCTATCTACAATACCTGTTCAATATTATTGCTAGCAAGTTCTAAATTTATAACAAATTTTTACTTCCTCCTAAGAGACTATTCTTTGTTAGTGAAAGCACAGAATTGCATAAAATATTTGAAATCTATTATTCGTTACAAATTATGTCCACTTTAAATCAGCTTATTATTTTAATTTGAAGAGTGCATACGAATCACAGGGAAGCGCAAAAGTGAACTGAATGATGGCGCTTGTCGCTCACACCAGCTGGTTCAAGTCGCATGAAGCGAAAGGTGCACTAGTGCATATTATGGACATGTTTATATAGTGGATATTCATTTATTTATTATTTGGTGATTTTCGTCATTGAACACATAATCATATAATGATATCTTGACTTTGACGACAAAACTCTAAATTTTGACCATAGCAAATATCTACTAAACAAGAGGTTCCTAACCATAGACACATTATATTTTAAATTTGTACTTTTAACCATGTGTCTTCATTTATATACCAACATTTCTAACAATTCTATGTAAAGATGCTAATCATCCAACACTTTTAAAGGAATCAAAGTGATATAATCACTTTGAAAAACAATGAATTAATACGTAATGAGTTTTTATCCGCGTTTGACAATATTAAAATATGTGCTTCCTTAAGTAAGTATTAAAAGTGCGTTTGAAATAAACAGTAATCATTTATGAGACATTTAAGAGGCCTTGATTTACATTCTCAACAACACCGGCGCCCCCTTTAGTTCTCTTTCAAATTTAACCATCTCGATTTCTTTACCCAGTGCACAAACAGATAAATCAATAATTCATTAATGCAATATTGGTACAATATAGTTTGATTCCATAAACTCATTCTATTTTGTGTAAAAAAATTACAATCATTTGGTCGATAATGCAAACTGGCTGATGACATTTTCAAACCAAAGTATTTTCGGACAAATGGAAGCATAGAAGAGAACTTAACTTTCTGAACATTCTTTGCATTAGGTACTTATAGTATTTAATGTAAAATTTTTGAACCACCTCCCGTCATACTAAGTTAGTTAAAACAGTTTATATTTATATAATAAGTGTGCAAAAATCATCTATATATCCATCCAGTGTGGCAACACTTGGTGGCAACCAATAAAATAAAATTTAGCATTTCAAACGACATCTCAAAAACTTGTAGAGGAATCTAATGATTTGAGATTTTATTCCTTTCTCATTTACAACTTCCCTTCCCTTAACAAATGCGACCAGTTTACATTGGCTGTTTAAATCACACACGCAATTAAAACTTTATATGACTATTTCTTATATACTATATAGAAATGCGTGGTCCTCTCTGTTTAGCTGCAATTAAATAGTTAAAAATAAAGGTGTTACTTAACTAACTCAGTGACGGGATCCCTCGGCGTGGAGCTCTCGCAGTCTACTGGGTGGGCGAGAACTCAGTGGGCTCAAGGATGCGGCAGTGCATCTCGCGGATGAGCGGCACGGTGTAGGCCACGCACTCGTCCCAGCCGGGGTTGCGCCACGTGCTCTCGCGGGTCTCGCGCCGCGCCTGCAGGTCCTTGTAGCACCAAATATGATGCACGTTGTACAGCCGACCAATCTGCGAGAAGTAGCCAGCGAACGCCTCGTTCTGCGAGCGGCGGTACGTGAGCCCGCGCGCCCAGTTGTTTCCCCACTCGATCATTGTGCCGGGCTTTAGACTGTAGGATCTAATTTCGTAAATGTTGTTGGGAGTGCGGGGCTCGCCATTTGGCCAGAAGCTGAAGGCAAGCAGGTATTGCAAGTGCCGTGACCTGACAAAGTTTCCTCGTTCTTTTTCTAATGCACGGTAGTCGGGATTCTCTTTAAATAAAATCTTGGCCTTATCAATCTTCTCAAAGCCACCAACATATCTCCATAGATGTAAGGCCTGGTCCATATCCCCCACAGACACCGTCCATGATCCAACCAGCTCACACCCTAGCTCTGCTTTGCGGGAGTGTACAAACTCTACTGATGACTTGCTGGACAACAAATAAGAAAATAAAAACAAAACACAACTTTTTAATTTCCAAAAAAGGAAATTTAACTTTTTAATCAAGGTTTTAATTTTCCATTTATTTTTTATATGTATATGAATATAATTATGTAAGTACACTATAAATCCTTATCTATAACAAATTGTACCAGTTATTAATTTTCATTAATTCCAAAATTTGCAATTAAATATTGGAGTTCAATTTACTTAGATTTAGATAGTCATGGCTAACAGCTAAAAAAAACAGGTAACAGCTGTTATTTTTAAAAATTTAGATCTATTTTAAATGTCACACTTTTCCACTCCATATTCTTAAAAGATATTCAAAATTATGTAAATATGTGTGCTTATCATCTCTTAGGTGTCCTAAATATATTAATTTTATCAGCATATTATTGTTATTCATAAAGTTTGATAAATAATTTTTACATTATTATGCCTGAAGGACTAACTGATAATATGTGTAAATTTTTAGCTGGTTTTGTACAACCACCACTGGTTATCTAGGAGGTCAAGATTCCCTAAGATAACTCAACAAAACATGCACCGTCGACTTTTTTCACACTTTGATCTATTTGTAGACGTTGCATAACCGGCAATTTATTCGCCGGCTGAGCGCATTCCCGTCCTGTTTACGAAGTTCCACAACTACATACGCAGATACGTACTAGTTTTGCAAATATTTGTCCACAGAGTCAGGCCTTATGTTGTGTGTGTGCAGCGCATACACAATTTCCTTGTCGCTAAGCATCCGACTGTGAGACTCTTTCGTTGGCTCTATCCTTCGCACGAGTAACTTAGAAAGCCAGCCATCGTCAGAGATCAAACGGGGGTTCGTCGTCGATATTAATCTCGCATTTTTCGGTACGGACGAAGATATAGTAAATATTCGGGAAACTCTGTTTAATGAATTCATGGTACTTGTACCACAAAACTTATTATATTAATGCCACAATTACAACACTAAATTATAAATGCTGATACATCAACTGATCCCGATATACTTGTTATCAATTCATTTGACAAAATCACTTGAAGGTTATCTTAAAAATAGATTTGGCAGTAGAGAACGCCATCTGTTGTACATGACCCAAACAGTGAAATGTCATAAATATGACATTTGTCAACAGTTTTGTTTACTAACAGATATAAGTGTATAAAATATATGATTCAAATGAATTTAATTTAAATGGGCACTGTCGGTGTATCCAATTTTAGTTTATTGAAAAGTTCATAAGTGACAACCAAAGAAATAACACAAAGATTATATACTACATTCTCAATGTCACATATATAATCTATATACTATTCAGCTGTCTGTGAATTGTCAATTATTGTCAGTGTTATTAAATTGTCATTTTTCGTTTACTAAATTACTTTATTAGCCGATACTTTCTTTTTACTTTGATAAAACACATTTGAAGATATAAATCACGCGGACACCACTCCTGCGTATCCGCGTCATGGGTGAGTAGGTTTGCCTCTGTCCTTTGTACCGTCACGGTGGGCGGTGTTGATAGTTTATCTGCAAGTAATGATGTGTTGTGCAGCGTCTAGCGAGGTGACAAAGCTCCAGCAGCACTTGTCGCTGCTGAAGGAGGAGTATGGGAAGCTGCAGAGCCATTGCGCGGAGGTGGAGAGGAAGTACATGTTGGTGGCGGCGTCGGCTGGAGACCTCAGCGAGACGAGCTTCGTCGCTCGGCTGCTCATGACCGTGTCGACGCTGTACGGCCGCGAAACCTACTCTGATATCAGCATCAAGCTGCAGAACAAGAGCATGCCCGGTCACAAGTTCGTCTTAAATGCTCGTTCTGATGACTGGAATGAGGAGGCACTCAGAAATCTGACAGAATTGGGTAATTATTTTATTTCTGGATTGCGTTAGTTAATCATTAATAACATTTGGTATACTGTTTCAATCTTATGTCATGCTTGACGAAAGTAAATAAACTAATGGTTGAATAATATAAACAAGCCTAGCAGCAACTCACCTTGTGTTGTAAGTGTTCATAGGCACTGGTAATCACTTACCATCAGTTGAGCTGTCTGCTTGATTGCCTTATTACTATAAAAAACCTACTACATTTCCTGTGTTTTGTGCTTGTGTGCACATTTTCTTAGATGGATTTATCTAATTACTCTTAATATTACATTCATAATTAGTAGTGTAATTTATTAATTTATTTTATTAGTCATATAATACAAGTGTTTTTGACTATCTATATGATGTGGACCATGATAAGTTCATCTCCATAATATAAGGTAGTGAGTTCTATTCTTGCAGCAAAACAATTTTTAATTTTTTTTAAATCTCGGCTAAAATTAGAAAATTTGTTTTGTGTCTGGAAATCCTTATAGTGGGTTGAATTTTTGTCTTTGACTGGGTCAGTACTACCACCACATCTGTTAGTGCCGTGACAAAGCAGTTTGGACTATTTGTGTTTCGGCATAAGGATGTGATAGCCGCACATGCAGGTCATGAGATGTTCGATGAAGGTCCTCAAGCATAGGATGTCAGCTGTGATTTTAGATGTCATGGGCTTGTATCTACTTACAATCATAAGGTCTGCAAGCCAGTCTGCTACTTCATAATATAAAAAGAACTGTAAATATAAAGATTGATGACATATAAAGTAACCACAATTTACATTTCAGATTGGTCCACTCTGCCTGATGATGTTGGTGCCGCACTCCTGAAATGGTTGTACACAGATGTGGTTGATTTGTCTCGCGGCGATGCATTTGCTCTGCAGCTGATGAAATCTGCAGCTAGCTTCAAGCTACATGGGCTGGTTGGAAAGTGTGAACAGGCCCTCATTGCCTCGGTTGGAGTCAGAACATGTGTAAAATTCTACTCAGCGGCAGATGAAATAGGTGCCACAGCATTGAAAGAACACTGTTCAGGGCTTATATCAGCTCATTGGGATGACTTAACAGGTACAGAGTCCTTTCCTTCCTTCCTTTAATATTTATCATCTTGATAGGGTGAGTACATTGGCAATTAGAGATTAATTGTTTCATTATGTGATGGCACAACAGTTTCCCCTATATGGGATAGCACGTGCATTCTGCAACCTCTAACATCTGTAGTCTAGGTGCATCCCAAATGCATGATGATATCCAAACAAATGCAATGACAATTGTATTGATCACACAAGGTAGAATTATCGCATTCAACTGAATTGTTACTATGGTCACACCTTTTTTTTTCTACCATGAAGTAGCTTGTAGCTTCTAGAAGGCTTGAAGTCTACCCAATGATAAATAGCTACTGTAGCCCATGACATCTGAAAGATGTAGAGACAGGTGTGGTGCTTCTCCTTAGCCTACAATTTTCATGTCGCAACAGTTTTTAACTGGAGGTAAGTTAATAAAATAGGATTTAAAACAAAAAATAATAATTTATGTAAGATATTTATTTGCTTAGTATTAAAAAGTTAACTTTATCACAAGGTACCTATGTATTTTTTTCCATTGTAGTAAAACCATATTTTACATTTTTGTCTGTCCGCTTTCCCATCTTGTTCATACGATTCTGGATCGTAACCACTCGGTTGCCAAACACGATTTCCAAAGTCATCTAACATTGGCTTATTTACAAATTGGTTTGACTTGTGTACTTGATTTGGATATACATTGTGAGTATTGGACAAATAAAGAGGCCATTGAGGATATTGTAAACGATAATTTGGTATAGCAATAGGAGGGTGAAAGTTATTGGGTACTGGATAACTGAATGAATTATGCGCATAACCCCTATTCGCATCCACAAAGGGGTTGTAACTTGATGCATACGGGTTTGGATATGGTAGAAAGTGCTTGTTATAATTTCGTGGCGTTTCAAATATTCTATTATGTTTATTCATTTTTTTATTTGTATTGACTTTCAGTTCGCCTTCTGCTAACTGTGAAAATATATCCGCTGTTTCATTAAAAATATTGTAGTCGTATTGTGGAAATAAATTGACTCGACTTGGACCGTCGCTTACAGGATTTTTCGCTTCTTTGTAGTTTGGACTGTTAGCAGTAGCTGAGACACAGCTGAGAACATCATTTTCAAATCCAAGGGACCAGTCTTCTTTTATAATGTCCGAGGCTTTCTCACCAATCATAATGACTGGTGCATTGGTATTTCCACTTACTATTGTTGGCATGATACTGCCATCGACTACACGAAGGTTTTTAATTCCATGCACCTAGGACACAATTAAAAACAATTATCACGTTTCAATTAATTTAATTTCTGATGGATTCAGTAATTATTATGAGAAAATTAATTTTATGGGCCATATAAATCGAACAACCTATGGTTATACTCATATAATATGAATATGAATTGGAGTGGCTATCAAAACTATTAAAAATAAATAATCTTTTTATTATTGACGGGTGGCAGAACATAAATATGTTCGACTGGGTCAGTACCACCGGCACACCTATTTGTGCCGTGAAATAGTAGCGTTTGCATAAGTTGTGTTTCGGTGTAAGGGTGAGATAGTCGGCATACGCAGAACACGATGCGTTCGATCTATGTCCTCAAATGTAGCACCGCATCTGTGATTACAGATGTTATGGGCTGCTGTACCTACTTACCAGCAGGCTTACTGCATGGCACTTCATAACATTAAAAATATATAGTTTAATACTTACGCGTAGTCTTGAATCTACGACCGCTTGAGGATTTTC
>DWIE01000570.1:0-14096 GCA_018248235.1 Choaspes benjaminii | reverse complement strand
CGGAAATCCTACACAAATCTTAAGTTTTCGTGGCATAGGTGTTGTTCCCACGGTCTCGATGAAGGCTTCGCCGCCGCCGCCGTGAACAATAACGAGAAGGACGGTTTCAGCCTCGCATTCTTCGCGAAGCTGCGGAGGAAATTCGAAA
Source organism: Choaspes benjaminii (assembly GCA_018248235.1). Classification (NCBI taxonomy): domain Eukaryota; kingdom Metazoa; phylum Arthropoda; class Insecta; order Lepidoptera; family Hesperiidae; genus Choaspes; species Choaspes benjaminii. The sequence continues at coordinate 13,948 of DWIE01000570.1, read as the reverse complement.
CAAAATACTTATGTCATAGGTTATGGTTATCGATTAACATTTTAGCGAAAAGGGGAGATCTCCCGCCAGCTGAGGTGGTCGTACCCAGGAGAGGACGTGCTCCGATAGATGCTCGTCGGAATTTATATGTATACAGAGATCTTAGAAATGTTCAATAGCGCGTTTCAGACTCTCAAATGTGATTGGTTGTTTATGTACAATCTTATTGCGTCAAGTTTTATTTGTCATCCATGTGAAACTTTTGTCGCTAATTCGAGTGACGTGCATTTTATGAATTGAAGGAAGCAAACGGGCATGCATTTCACCTAATGTTAAGTCCACGACCTCCGCGACGCTGACGGTGATGAGCCGCTTGCGAAACATGAGATTACGGGTTAGATTCCCGCGGCGAGACGATTTTTTCTAAATTGTTTCGTGTCTGAAATAACTTAACGTGGTAGAACATGAATATGTTCGACTAGGTCGGTACCTATTCGTGCCGTGAAACAGATGTCATGGGCTGCAGTAGCTATTTACCATCAGGTACTAATCTGCAAGCCTGTGTGCTACTTCGTAACATAAAAAAGTGATATTGCAGTCTATGGCACCTATAACGGATCAAACAGACCCCACGTCCTGTTCGATAGCGGTCACAGACGCGTAGCTACTCTTGAGGGCTAAGATGGTCACCTCATGTCTCTCTCTTACTCTTTTCTTTCATTCTATCTCATCTTATGAATTAGGTGGTATCAACATTTTTTTACATACATAAGCGTTTATTTTTATTTGTAAATGAGCACAACTGTCGTCTATCAAGTTCATGACCAGATCTAATATTTTCCCAGGATCACTGTGCTGAATGCTTTTACGCCGGTTAAGCCTTTTTTGTATCGACATTTTTACCACTTAAATGATTATAGAAACAAATGTAAATACTGTAGAACAGCCACGCGTGATAAAACGTTTATTTAGATTTGAACTTTGAATTATTTTTTTGACAGATAACCAACGGAAAAAAATACAGATTAAAAACATATCAAAGTAGACCAGCTAGTCTATTGAATCTTATATGCAAAACGTCACCTCCATTTTCACTGCTTTAAGGTTTGAATTTCCGAAAATCATACATTATTACTCACCTACAGTGTAAAAGAAACTTGCATGCAAAGTTTCAGTCGGAGACCCAGCAATTTAGGCAGTGCGTTGATATGTCAATCAGTCAGTTTCACCTTTTAAATGCATACAAATAGTAAAAATAAAAATATATTTAAGACTTATTTAAATTAATATTAACCATAGACTTTTAAATAGTTTGGATATTAGACATTTTCGCATAAAATAATAAAAAATTAAAAAAAAACTCCGTACATTTTTAATCTGTAGCATCTGCAAGTTACGTCAAACGCGCTCCAAACTTTTGGAAAAACAGCTGATGACTTACGAAAAGTGACTTTTCATTGAAATAAATCAAATTAGATTACCTTTACTAACTAAAACCGTAATCGGATAAAGATGGCAGAGATTCAGACATTAATCGAGATGGGCTTCCCTAAGGAAAGGGCGGAGAAAGCATTAGCTGTGACGCATTATAAAGGCGTGGAGCCGGCTATGGAGTGGTTGCTGGCCCACGCCGACGAACCTGACACCGAGATCGGGCATACATTGGGTGCTTCTACTGGTCCTACCACCGGTGACACTACCACCGGTGACGCCACCACCGGTGAAGCCGCCACAGGCACTACCACCGCCACAGCCGCGACCCCCGCCGCCAGCACAGACGCTGCCACCGAACCAGAAGCCAAATCCTTCAAGTGCGATGAATGTGGTAAACTATTCAAGAATCAGGATGAGATGGAGTTCCACGCCGCCAAAACTAATCATAGCAGCTTCTCTGAGTCCACGGAAGAGAAGAAGCCGCTGACTGAAGAAGAGAAGAAAGCACAGCTGCAGTTGCTTGAAGAGCGAATGAAACAGAAAAGAAAAGAGCGAGAGGAGAGAGAAAAGGCAGAAGCGCTAGAACGTGAGCGTCTCCGCATCAAGTCAGGCAAAGACCTGCAGGATGCGCGTCTCCGGATGCAGGAACAAGAGATGCAGAAGCTAGTGGAGCAAAGACGCCGTGAGAAGATCGAAGACCAGAAGGCGAGGGAGCGAGTACGCGCCCAGATCGAAGCAGATAAGCAGGCTAGAAAGCTGGCCGCGTCCGGGCAGCCCGCGCCGGCCGCGCCGCCGCCCGCCCCCGCGCCCGCGCCCGCCCCCGCGCCGGCCGCGCGCGTGGCCTACGAGCAGGCGCGCATCCAGCTGCGGCTGCCCAGCGGACAGTCTCTGTCGCACACCTTCGGCGCGAAGGAGCAGCTGTCCGCTGTCAAATTGTTTGTACAAATGAACTCTCCGGAGTTTGCCCAGAATGATGACTTCAAATTGATGACTACCTTCCCAAAGAAAATTTTCACAAGTGCTGAATACGAATCTCATTTGGACACTCTAGGTTTGGTGCCCTCCGCTGTTATTATAGTGTCAAAGGGTCGATGTTAGAATCTGATGGAAGGCTGAGTGTTGCGGCACGAAAGTGATATTTATGTCTGTCCGTCACAAACCGCGGTATAGACCGACGTGCGATCTATATACTGAATTCCTTAATCTTTTCATATTATATATTATATACCTATAAGTTAAATTGTTCGGAGTCGCTTTCAAATATGATTATGTTCTGTGCTTAGATGATTTATTCACTATTCGATCATGTTAAAGTTCGCTATAAATTGTATGGGTGTCAATTTACATGTATGTCGCTAGATGGCGCTGTTTGACTCCCATACAAATTGTCCTGGATCATTCACTATGGCAACACATTCCACGCTGACGTTACGTTGACAATCACTTAATTTGAAAAAGTTAGAGAAATAAAGAAAGAAAATTATATATACTACATAATACTGATATTAATAATAACAATGGGTACGTTCATTGCTTTAAAATATATTTACTTATTACGTTATATTAAAAATTATTATTAAATAAGCCAGCAAATATATTTATACGCAGATTGTATAGCGTGCATGCGCTTGCGTGGTGGGGGACACATAGGGGAACAGATGCACGATAACGTGGCCGAAGAGTGAAGGACTCTCCTACTAAGCACACTATTGGCATTGGTATGATGTGGACACCAGTGTCATAAACATTGCAATATCGTTTAGTCTGGAACTTAATCTCTGAGATGGTGTGTAGTCCAATTATAAATATATGATTCACAATCGTATGAATAATAAATATACATATATCTATTTGATTATATCTGGTTGAGCAGTTAAGTGAGTCTTAATTATAAAAATCTATCAACTTAACTGTTGGTATCGGTGGGTAAGTGGCGATTTGAGAACTAAAAGCTAAATTCATAAATGTCATTAATTAAAATTCAAATTCAAAAATAACAGCATGGTATGATCTCTATGCGTTTTATGTATTGTTTATCCTAGACCTAAATTATCGAGGTTCAACAAAAACAAACATCGTGTTATCGCGATAAGTAACGCCATAATATTTGTCTGAAGGAAAATATTGCACGAAGCTTTCAAGAGGTTTGGCGGTAACGATTGTTGATAACTTATTGACTGATATTTGCCAGACGTTACCACCATATTTGCCGATACTCGACACGAATGTTCGTCCGACAATATGGCCATAGTATGATCATTATAGTATCATTCATTTCTCCTTGTATGAGAAGTAAATATCGTCATGTCTACGCCTGGAAGCTATATACCGAATTTCTGCACTCAGATACAAAAAGACTTAAACAACTGTTATGGTGTTAAATCTGTGTATTCTCTTGATATTTTGTGTAGAAATTTGAATTTTTTTTATTTCGAAAAATAAAAGTTTATTTAATGTGCATCGAGAAATTCAATTTATGAATAAGATATTCATAATAATAATTTTAATTGGGACGAGATAGATTGGTTGTAAAGAGTATTCCAAAAACATTCATGAATATCGCTGGGATAGTTTGGTGTATTATTAATAATAATAAAACTTTGTCATAAAAAATTGTTTTTTATTTCACATCTATTGATGTTTTTTTAAATATATACTCGGTGTGTTTTACAAAAAGTTTAGTAGTAAAACAACAGTTAATATACAAAGTTCAAAATGGGTTATGTTAATATAATTAAAGTCAAGTAACATTTTACTATGTAAAAATGGGCGACACATTTGGAAGATTTTAAGAAATTGTTATAAACTTTTATTACTGTGAGTCTCACACATGTAAATATAACGGTTTCTCGCGTTCTCTTTAACCGATATATCAATCCAGTTACATGGAACATGGTCACGGCAGAACTGACCGCGACCGTGATCCATGTAATTGGGTCGAAATATAGATAAACGAAGTAGATTGTGAGTACCTGTTATATTCAAAAATATAAATAAATATTACAAGTTAATAGAACATTTAAAATTTCTAATTTAGATTTTATGATAAAATATTGGCTGAAATAAAGAAACGTAGAGCAGATATAGGAATGAAAAGTTGGTGAAACAGCATCTATTATATGTTAAGTACAAAACGCGAGTTATTAAGTTGTTACTTGTATCACATTGTTCTTATTTGCCATTTGTAATCATTTGTTCCCTCATCAATACGACTCATTACATACTAAAATACAATATAAAAGAGGGTCGGACAAAAATGTAATAGAAATAAAACATTCACTGGAACTTCATAAACATTTGCCATACATGAGAAAACCCGGTATTGTATATAGGTACATTAGATAACTTATATTTCATTAAACTAAACCATTCTAAATTGTTACATTGAGATAAAAATATTTCATTTGTTAAATTTATAATTGACATCCATAATAAATATTTATGTAAATGTTAAAATCTTGTGTCATATCTACGTTAATCTCTGATACTAATTAATTGACTTTAAAGAAATTTTGTACATGTATACAGCAAACACATTGTACCACGTGTTTTGATCTTCATAAGTGGCCTTAATTGTTTTTACAAATTTAAGTTTTTTTTTGTTAGACTGAGATAAATAACTATATAATTAATAATAATAATTATGTTGTTCCAACTAGACCCAGTAGGTGGCGCCGTTGTTGGAATTTATTACTTTTCTTTCGTTTTCATTTAAACAGACTGACCCACAGCAATGCGTGGCTCATTTAATTCAAAAGAATGGTGTAATATGAAAAAGCATATTTCTATACATAATAAAAGAATAAATATTAAGTACTTATATGTTAAAATATATAAGATTTTCTTTACGATGTAAGCTATAAGCATTTTCTTAATATGTTATGAAGTAGCGCACGGGCTTGCAGTCTACCTGCTGATAAGTAGCTACTGCAGCCCATGACATCTAAAATCATAGATGCGGTGCTACCCTCGAGGATATAGATAGAATGTCTCATTTTCTGCATAAACTGGCTATCACACCCTTCCAACGAAACAAGTAGTACGAACACTACTGTTTCACGGCACAAATAGGTGTGACGGTGGTACCGACCCAGTCGAACATATTCATATTCTGCCACTCGTAAAGTCAATCCAGACGCGAAACAAATTAGAAAAATTCGTCTCGGCGCAGGAATCGAATCTGCGACCTCTCCTTTCGCAAAGCGGCTCATCACCGTCTGCGCCACAGAGGAGCATGCAGTCTATCTGACTGATTGTTAGGTAATATGATTCATATCTGGTTTCTTAAGAGACGTCTATTAAACATTACTCAATAATGTTAAAATGTGAAAGTACATTAAGCTACATCCATGGATTGGTAGAACATAATAATGTTATGACTTGTATTCGAAAATGGTATCAGAGGAACACAGATAGAAATTCTATAAACAAGCTAATACAAAACAGTTCAAAATACTTCTCAGTCTGTCGACCAATTCCCTTTTATTTAGTAGCAATAATCAAGGTTCTGTGATATAAAAAAACCCCTAAATTGGTATCTTTTCTCTTTTGTTAATTAACATATTTTCTTTTTTTACGAATGCATTGGACGAGGTTTAGTATTATCAATAAAAAATAGTTTAACAATTATTTAAGATCAATATACAATCCTAAGACCACTCTTCCATCTTATTATAAAAAAATTAACATATGTATATTTGAGCAGCTAACATCTTAAAAAACAGTGAGCTGACTTAAAATTTGTATATAAACACAACATTGTATTCAAAATTCTGTGTAACAAAAGCCTCTGCAAGGCCAGACAGAACTGGTCTCATAAATATTCAAACACCGATGTTATTAGAAATGCTATAATATTGTCACAAGATTCTTCTAAGAAACAATGTAAGTATCTATTTTATTACATTTTATCCAATCAAAAGGTCACATTTATCAGTAAAATATAGACTTTCGCTCGATGACTCATGACATAAATATTGTTTTTGTTTATGGTTATTTAACCATAGACAAAATTCATTTGGTAAAATAAAGCATGTAAAATCATTAAAAAAAATATCAGATTTTGTTAATGTGTTATTTCATTTAAACCATGGCAGTTATGGTTCTCTTAATATAATTACATTGTTATGTCAATAATTTAATTATGTCTATCACCAGATCTACCCTGTACAGCATGAACAATTTGCTATATAAATATCTAGATAAAAATTGATTTAGACAAATACACAGATAACATTTCATTGTCACATTTAAAAACAATAAAAATAAATGTCAAATATACTTGATAGTAAATACAATATAAAGTGTAAAATCTAATTAAAACAAGAAATGTACAATAAAAAGAATTTCATAAATCTTAACTAGGAATCAAATCAAATCATGATCCACTGTAAGAAAGATATCAGCTTATACAGTTGTATAAGGACGGAGCCCTGGTTGTAATGAGGATACATGACATCCTCGGACTGGTCGCAGTTGGTTATAACAGGAACGTTATCTATAATTCTCGCAGTCTTAATGCCATCACAATCATGTAATTCCAAGTTTTTGTTGAAACAAATTCGTATTTCAACTATCGTGCTCACTCCTTCCTCTTTCCTACACTCAATAGCTCCATTGATGCCTAGCTTGGCCTTGATAGCGTTGTGGATATCCAGAACCTTATAGCCTTTCTCGTTTGTAGGAACTATATTGCTTTCTGTCAACACATCCATCATAGAGTACTTTCCCAGCCAGTCGAGGCCTTTAGCAAAGTACTTGCCTTCAGAGTTTAAAGTCTCCAGTACAGCAGCACATGTGCCGTGTTTGAGCCACTCATGTGCCCATAATGAATAAGGCGACGTTCCTGCATCTATATTAGTCCAGCTTTGGTTCAGTTCCGTCTCAATGGGCCTGACCTGTTCAGGGTCAAAAAGCCAGGTCCTGTTGCAGAACCCCGGCCCTATAGTGCCCAATTTCGTGGGCCAGATCCCATGGATTGACCACGAGTCCCGCTTTGGAGGCATAGTGCACTTGTGATTTGGATGGTGTTTCTGCAGCTCTTCACACACCGTCACGGGCCATTGCTGGGTAAATATAAGTACATCCCACTCATGGTCATCCCACAACTGCCTTGCATCTGTATTATGTAAGCATAAGTAAATGGCAAAGAACGTTAACTTAAAAATGCTTTGCCGCATTTTGCTTTTACGCTGTAAGGCTTCTTGGCGTTATTTATTTCTGTGAAGTATTTGTGCTTATGCTTAAATGAAAGGTTTACAAAAGAAACGTCGACATTGCAATTGTCAAAAACATCAACATCAGTCATCTGTCAGTTGTCAGTGTCATTGGTCAATCTTTTTAATGACAAACGCAAAGGAAATATTGAATAGTGATCCTATTCTCTTGTTTTGATGTTTCATAGAATCTTTTAATTTTGTTCACTACTGTATTTAATTTATCAAAATTAGACCCGCAGCACGTCTGACTGTATTCAATTCAGATTTGTAGTTTCAATACATTAATTTTATGGTTGCTACATAAGTAGACGTGGCTCTAAGTAGGTAGGTACATCGCCAGTGAATTGTGACCTGGTATTGATTTATTATTATTGTTATAAGTCTATTTAATAATTATACTGTGCAAATAAAATTCAGAGGATTTTAAACTATCAGCAAAATCATATTAATCAAAAATGCTAACCAAACAAATTATGGTCAGAAAGGTCCAACGGTATGATTGTATTAATGACTATATAATCAACGCTGGCTACTGACTCATTAAAATATACACTTTACAGAATGGTTTTAATGTACAATATTTTTGAATCGAAATTCGAGTGGTCAACAGGTATGTTGTAGCTATAACTAGCTAACCTGATATAAAGTGGCCATTGCAGGCCATGACAACCGTACCCAACTTAAAACACAGCCATCGAAATTTATTCGAAGTAGGTCATAAGTGCATTGCTACTGTTGAGAGCTCAGATGGTCGACTCGTGTATGCTGCGTGTGCCGGCTGCCATATCCTTCAAGCTGAAACACAACTCGTAAGAGCTATTTCATAGTAGAAATGGGTGTGGTGTGCTGGTGGTACTCACCTGAGCGAACCTATATAGATTCTACCACCGATACGAGTACTTGTCTCAGTATAATAATTATGTTGATTTTATTCACAGCCTTGATTGGATAAATTATTTTGTAACTAATATCAATTCTGTATTTATACAATACAACCTCATGAATTTGGTTCCTTATACCTAGCTTGGTATATTAATTCATCGCACGTAATTAAAATATAATATAATAAATATCTACTTATAAGCCCTTCTCTGTCCGCTGATTTACATAGACCTCCCCTAATAGGCATCACTTCGATTGGTCTAGAGTCCTTTGAATCCAGATAATAAATAATTAAAAATACATTTCCATACTACGTGTGTCGATACAAATTTTGGTGACTAAAAATAATTGGATGCAGTAAACTAGGCGCAATTCCAACTAAATGGCGAATAATCATAATATTATGGGTTTATGCATTAATTAATTTTAAATTACCTCCAATAAATCTGGAACCCAAATAAACCAGTAATAATAAGAGAAGATTAGATGAGTTCGTTCAACAGCATTAGGTACAGCTTTGTTGTGACTCATGTAATAATTATTCTTTGACTGAGAGCGAAGTCGTCTGTGTATATTGAAGAAAATACCCCAACATCAAAGTTTGTTTTGTGTTTAAGAATCTTACATATTAGCAGTAAATGCTACTTCCAATATAAAAATCCGGTAAAGAGCCGTCTAGTCGTTGCAAAGATTACCATGCAAATAAAAAGGCGGGCGGACCGACAGATAGAGAAATATCGATGTTTTTTTTTATTTGTGCTATTGCGTAAACAATTAACCAAAGCAGAAACTTAAAAGGTTGATTTGCGTGGTAGGGGTAGGGACCAAGATAAAGAAAGTTTGCTCCAAAACGCACCCCCAGCGCAAAGAGCGCTGACCTGCGCTTTTTGCAGCGATATACCGTTCACAAGTAACCTCATTCCGCGTTTTTCTTCGGCCGTCACTCGCTCCGATGCACCAGCGAAAAAAGGTATCGCGTGCGTCACGTAACAATGGTCAAGTATCCCCACAATTACATTAAAGATGCATTATGGGCTTCTCCTATGATTGCAATTAATGCTGGCATCGAGTGCGAGTGCACATAGCTATCCTAGGCTCGTTGATTAAAAAAAAAGTACACTTGCGCGCGAAATTGCATCGGACGCGTTCGCGAATTACAAGAACGCGTTCTGTGGTCTGTTATTTTTTGCGTCAATATGCGCTTGTTAGTGAATGTTTGAGTGGTACTTGTTATTATGTATTCTGTTTACAATGCACTTTATGAACTGTGAATGATCTTTTTTCTACACAAGGTGTCTACTTTTATTTTTATGATTCAATGAAAGAAACGTATTAAAACAAACCTTTGAAGAAATCATAATGTTAGTAGCTGTACACGCCCACGCGTTGTTGTAGTTAATTCCTGTTAAATAGGAAACATAGAAAACGGTATAAAACACGCGCCCATTCTAATATTACGTTGTGTCAAATTACCAAATCAATAAACTACTTTTTTTGGAATTTTAATTCAATTTTTCGAGCGCAATCATACGTATATTGAATTTTCAATTACTTGAAAAGTTATTGAAATAAATCATGTATTGGTTTTTAATTTAAAATCACACCAGCGATCAGACAGACCAACAGATCATATTTATGATTCGTTTTATATCGATAATTTATTCAAGAATTATTGATATATATATACCTATTCCTACCTATGTATCGATGTAATACACCGTGATATTTTTTTTAAAAGTAATATATTAATAAAACTAATATCGGGCCATTAGAGCAAAAACGGCCTACGGACATAACAAAAATACCGATATAGTAAAGGAAACGTGTTATTATTTTATATTTTTCATATGCCCTAAAACCGAGAACCAAGAAGATCGATCATACATGGAACACAACAAGGTGTGACAATCGTACCTAGTTCGTTAGGAAACAAATATATGTGAATCGAAATCGAAATCGAACTCGCATCCTCGCGCTTCATAAAACCACTCACCACCGGCTACAGAGGTCGTATGATTCCACAAAAAATAAATACGCAATAGGTATAAATAAAGTGAAATTATAAGAAATAACGAGAGAAATTCGGCCTATGTCTCGGCCCCAGCCGATCTCGGGGCACCTTGTATCAAAGTCGAGGGGTCGACGACACGGCACGACATTCGAAGTCGAGATAAGTAAATTATAGCGCTGGTTACTAAGGACTGGGTTGGGCGTGCCGGGTAACCAACCCTTGTTCAACCGGACACGTATAATCTGTCCTAATCCGATTTGGTCAGCGAGCTTCACCAAAACTCTACTCAGTTACTTCTCCGTATAATTCTGTAGAGTATGATTGTTACTGGACTGAAATTCAGTTCAATTTTCAATACGGGGTTGATTTTATATGTTACGAGCACATTGCCCACGGCTTCGCTCGCGTTATACAAACTTTCATGACTTTTTGACTACCTTTGGGGTTGAATTTCCAAAATTATCTTGTTAGTGCTCACCTACAATGTAAAATAAACCTGCATGCATACTTTCACGGTCCTAGCTCCTGCAGTTCTGACTGTGCGTTGATATGTCAGTCAGTCAGTTGTTTATGATATAGATAAGTACATGAGTATTCATGTTCGACAGGGTGAATACCACCAGCAAACCTATTTCTACTTCGAAACATCTCTTGCGAGTTGTGTTTCAGCTTTAAGGGTGTGGCACCCGGCACACATAAATGACGCGACCAATTTAGCTTTCACGAGTAGCAACGCACTTGTTAACTTTCAACAGAACAATTGGCTTACTATTGAGTCAATTACGGTTGTCATGGGCACTTAACATAAGGTAAACTGCATACCAGGTTGCTACTCTAATTAACGTTTAAAAAAGTTTTTTTTTAATTTTATATAGGGGGCAAACAGGAAGACGGCTCACCTGATGGTAAGCGATTACCGTCGCCTTTGACCATTTGGAATACTAGGGGAGTTGCCAACGCGTTGCCGGCCATAAAGGCAAGCCGTAATGCAGCCTGAAAAAAATATTGGACTGGGGACCGAGTTCGAATGCCTAGTGGATTTTTTTTTAAATTAAATTACTTTCCTCCACAGACTATAGTCCGTGCCTTTGTTATACATTTTTTCTGTTCAGAATTTCAATTGTTCACAATTATTTCCGATTCCTATACTCATACTAGTCACTGTTTTTGGTCATATCACGTGGCGTCGGTCACTCTTGTCCTGACCATGGTCTCCATACAGCCGAGTCCCTGCACCGTATCGCCATCTGGATGTTATAGTCCCTAGGGGTCCCTAGGGAGGGAGGGCCTAGTGTATTGCATATTCATAGTATCAGACTTCAAAAAGACAGTAGCGAGGATACAGGTCCGTCAAGGAATAGTGGTGCTAAACCAGGCGAACATTAAAGTTTTCCAGTACTTAGTTTGATAAAAATAGCTCTAGCTATGTAGATTTTTTTGATATATCTCGCTGCGTGAATCGAAACGACTCAAAGTTTCATAGTTCGGTTAATTACTACCGTGGTCATCAAAATAATTTTTTAAGCTACTTTGAGGCAACGGTATGACAGGTAGGAAAATACATAATAATATGGCAGGCATTTTGATATTAGGGAAGTAAGGACTTTTTACGAAGCCTGAAAGAGCTGAATCTTATGTTTATCTTTTTGTGAAAAGGGAAGATCTCCCGTCAGGCGAGGCGGTCGCACCTGGGGTGCGCCCGTGCTCCGACAGTTGTTCTTCAGAATTTGTATATATGCAGAGATCTTAGATAACTTCGATACCGCGTTTCAGATGAGTGAATATGATTGGTTGTTTATGTACAACCGTATTGCGTCATGTGTCATCGGTCATCGATGTGGGGCTTTTTGTCGCTACAATCTAATAGATGTAGAATCTACATGCTCGTTAATAGGAAACTTGGAGTTCGCCGATCAGTGCTGTCGCCATAATTATCCCACAAACTAGATATATTCGCGTTATTATGTGATATTATGATAAAATGAAATGTGAACAAATTAATAGAAACAAATAAACCTAATGCGTATATTCATGTGTATCGAGGATAAGGCAGAGGTGAATATTAACTTAGTTTCCCCAATTATGCTTTTTTAACTACTGTAGTCATAGACTACACAGATCTGCCACAGATGCGGTGGCAACTTTGGACAACAAAAGTACCAACATAGTTTCGCGTTCTGCGTATTCGCGATGCGATTAATGCGAACATTACTACTTCACAGCACAAATAGGTGTGACGGTGGTCCTACCCAGTCGAACATATTCATGTTCTACTACCCGTCGCTTTTTCGAATTTTATACTCATGGCCATTCCTTCGTTTCATCGTTTCCCATTGGTCTTTAATTTTGACAAAGCGACGATATTCATTGCTTCCTGCACATTTTGTGTCAAACATTAGTTTTTGTAACATCTAAGTGGATGCGCAATGTATACGTTTAAAATAAAAGGAAACTGATTGACATTTTGGACCGAGATTAAAGTCAGCGATGAAACTAGAACAAATTCTGATCTATGGACAATGAAACTTGTTTTCTAAAACATTACTTTTATGAACTATAACGTAACCCATTTCCCAAGTAGATACCTACTCGTGTTTTAATTTCCTTGCGTTTTACTTATACATTCTCGAAGTTTACAGCTACCTATAATACCTACAAGAATTCCATTCTTCCTGCTCATTAACCATTATTTAATGGGCTCAATAGGATCGATTAAAACAATGGCCGGGCGTTGCTCTTGTTCGCATTAAAAATTAATGGGATGGCAAAAAGAGGCGATCGCGCGTGCGTTTCCGGACGAGTATGCGGTTGCAAAAACGCGCGCGCGCGTCCGCGGGGCCGTGACGCGTTTTTTTGATTAATTAGAAGCGCGGGCGCACGCGACCGCACGGGAAAACGGAACGTCGGATTTATTGGGCCGCCGGTTGCCTCGCGGAAACTGATAGGGGTAGAAAAGACGCTTCCGTGATTTTTATACACATAACAATAATGCTTTTCAAGGTTACGCAGTTTTTGAAACTGATAAATAAGTGATTTTTAGGTATTATAAAATATATCTGCTTTTATAGCCAATGCAGATAATAATATGAGATTAGTTTCTCACAAGTTGCTAATCGCTTAAAACTTTATTTTGAGTTCTCCATATCCTTATCATACATCTCAACTACCCTAATCCTAATAATAATAATACCCTTATCTAATTATTACATAACATACACGAAAAGAAAAACAGCTGGTGCAAAATCTATGATCACGATCAGCGTGAGATTCTCAAATTCGATATTCACAGGTGGTAGAACAATTATGTACGACTGGGTCAGTACCACTGTCACATTTATTTGTGCTGTGAAATGGTAGCATTCGCACTAGTTCTGTTTCGCTGTAAAGGTGTCATAGCCAGCATATGCAGAACACGAGGCGTTCG
>DWIE01000569.1:0-14130 GCA_018248235.1 Choaspes benjaminii | reverse complement strand
TAAGTAAAAAAAATACAAAAATGAAACCAATACAAAGGAACGACCGTGACAGGACTCGAACCTGCAATCTTCGGATCCGAAGTCCGACGCCTTATCCATTAGGCCACACGGTCTTATAAGCAATGAACGAATTTAGGATATAGATGACGCAATAATTTAACGTACTTTATTCACTAACACGTTAACGGTTATTTATTTTAAAAGTTTAATTAATAATTATAGTATAAGAAACTGAAATACATACAAACTTTTTTTTATTAGTACAAAAATATTAAATTAATGTATCGGTCCTTGACTAGTGTGCAAAATTTCGTGTTAATGTGACCTGATTCTTGTTTGGGTTTTTTATGTTATGAAATAGCACACGGGCGTGACATCTGTAATCACAGCATACGGGTGTTACAACATGAAACATGTTCGACTGGGTCGGTACCACCGTCACACCTATTTGTATTTGTAGTGGAAGTTTGTAGGAAACAGTAGTGTTCGCACTACTTGTGTTTCATTGTAAGTGTGTGACAGGCGACATACACAGAACCCGAGCCGTTCGATCTATGTCCTCAGAGTAGTACCGCATCTGTGATTTCCGATGTCATGGGCTGCAGTTAGACTGCACTAAAATGCAATCCCATATGCTACTTCCTAACATAAAAAAAATGTCCATTAAAGAAGTTTAAAAAATACGGGAATTGGTGTATGCCACTAAATCGATATGTTATGAAGTAGCATACGGGCTTGCAGTCTACCTGCTGGTAAATAGCTACTGCAGCCCTGGGGGTGCTACCCTTGAGGACACTGATCGAACGCCTCGCGTTTTGCGTATGCTGGCTATCACAGCCTTACACCGAAACACAAGTAGTGTAGTTTCACGGCACAAATCGTTGTGTCGGTGTATATTAATGTATTGTTAATACTTGTCAAAGATAATAAAGAAGACTCACCCAGCCGCGTAATGCGTCCTAGGCCTCTGCAAGGACCTCGTTTCGTGGTAGTACTGGGCGGCGCTGTTGGGGTATTTCTTGCCGGCAGTGCCGTTCCCTTCCACTGGGCGGTGGCCGTTGCTCTTGTGGCCCGTGCGTGACAGCGTGTGTGACGGAGTGTGTGACTGCGCGTGTGACTGCGCGTGTGGCTGCGCGTGTGGCTGCGCGTGTGGCAGGGTCTTGTCCTTGTACTCGTGCGACGGCGGCCGCGGTGGCGGGCTGGTGGGCCTCTTGGGGCGGGTGGTCGCGAACTTGTCGTTCTCGAAGGGCTCGAACGCGTAGTTGGTGTTCGCTGAGGAGTAGTCCTTCCACGCGTTGTTCGGGATCAGCTGGTCCTGGCGGGAGCGCGCGCGCGCGGCGGCCAGCGTGCAGGCGGCCTGCAGCAGCGCCAGCGCCAGCAGCGCGCCCAGGCAGCCCAGCACCAGCCACAGCCGCCCGCCCGCGCCCACCGCGCCCTCTGCCGGCCGAGCGGGGCCTTCCGTCGCCGTCGACACCAGGCTCAGGGGCCGGAGGAGCACGAAGTCGGGGTCCAGCTGCAGGCCGGCCAGGCGGCCCGGCGCCAGCGCGGCCCGCACCAGGCGCCGCCAGCGGGCCGCCGCCTGCTCCGTGCCGTTGCCGGCCGCGCCCAGGGCCCGACCACTCGACCCTTCTATGCTGTTCTCGTCGATCGACTTCAGCGTTATGTCTGCTATTATAGCTCTCGTCTCGTTCTGCATGAACCCGTTGACGACGACCCCCTGGAAGCCCTTGTTGCTGCCGAGCGCCGCCGCCAGGCCGCCGGCCAGGCGCGCGCCCAGCTCCCCGAACTCGGCGCTGGCGGGCGCGGGCGGCCGGAAGCTGTCCGCCAGCCCCGTGATGCGGACCAGCAGCGAGTAGGCCGCGCTGCCCGGGGCCGCCGCCTCCGTCGTCTCTTCCTCCTCTGCCGGCTCTGGGCCGCAGGGCTTGATGCAGACCCGCTGGTCGGTCACGTAGGGGGTGGCCTGGTGTTTGTTCATCCTCTTGTTGACCGCGTCGAAGGTTCCACCCTCCGTCACGAACATCATGTACAGGCATTGCGTGTCCGTAAACGCCAGATCCTGGTAAAAAAGATACAATATGACTTTCATTTTATGAAGACTAGAATAGCAAACGGGAATTTATTATGTGGTGTTAAATAACTACAGCCTACAACCTTAACCGAATCAATACAGACCTATCGATCTGTTCGAAGTCGGTCATAAGTGTATTGCTACTCTAGAGTGTAATTACAGATGTTATGGGCTGCAGCAGCTGCTAAGTAGCTACTTACCAGCAGGTAGACTGCAAGCCCGTGTACTAATTCATAGCATAAAATAGAACAAAAAACACTACAATATGAATGCGTGAGCGATTGGCACAGGTGTTGCGTCTGAGAGTGGATTCCTGACTGGCGGCGGCCCAGGCAAGGCGAGGTGGCGACATCCATTGGGCGACATTGGGTCATGTAGGATCTATGGGGCGGAGGTTCCTCTTATCACTCGGGCTGAGTCTTCGGAGGCCGGCCGCCCCCTGGTATTGTGTAGGCCACTGAAAGTGTCCGATAGAAAGGAGTGTGGTCGGGATACCGACCAGGGTACTGGCTACGTTATCTACAACTTAGCTAGCTAGAAACATGAAAAAGCTGAAAAACATAAAAAATACATGTTGCAGTTTTTCATGCTGCACATGCGCGACTTACATACTTTACGTATGCAGTCACGCATGTCCCCCCAGATGTGCGGGGAGCACCGTGGTAGCGGGCGGCCGAGTGGCAGCGGAGGGGCAGCTATATGTATGTCGAGCGCTTCAGTCGCATACTACGGGAACCGCCGAGGTTTGCGCGTCAATTAGGTTATAATACGTATATGTTGTCCGCGTGCGTAAATGTAATGTATGTATTATGTACGCATGTATAGTTTAACATACATATTTATGAAATGTAATAAATACGTATGGTGTAATAAATAAATATATCAAAATAAACTAACAAACATACAATATACTATGAGTATAAAATTCCTACAAGGCCGCAACGCGTTTGCAACTCCTCTGGCGTTGCTAACATGGGCGACGGTTATCAGTAACCATCAGGAGAGCCGTCCTGGTTGTCCCCTTCCCACCAACATAAACCCGATGTATAACTGACCGAAGAATCCGTAGGCGAACGAAAGTTACCGTCGGAGCTCTCAAAATCTGCAAGCTGAAGTGGCAATGGGCAGGCCACATCGCTCGCCGGAGGCGCCAGGTAACCGGAGGGAGGGGGAGGGCACCAATTAGGGGAAGCCTACGTCCAGCAGAGGACCGACCTTGGGGTCCCCGGTGTCGCGGGCGCGCTCGAAGCTGAGCGAGGTGACCCCGTCGGCGCGCTGGGCGGCCGCGCGGCGCGCGTGCTGCTGCGCGTCCAGGCGCGGCGCCGCGTAGCCCGACACCCAGGTGTCCATCAGGAAGGGCCGGTTGCTGCGCGGGTCCATCCACCCCACTATCGCGTCCGTTTGCGACATCTTCTTGTCATTGCTGAATCCAATCCCGGTCCACTTCTGGCTCTGCTTGGTGGTGATGGTGAACCGGATCATGTCGTTCCCGCGCTTTAAGCCCAAGTACTCCCAGGAGGCCACGTACTCGCACGTGTTGTTGGCCAGCGAGCAGTCCGCCGGCAGCTTCCACTGCTCCCCACACTTGCCGTTCTCCAGGGAGTGTATCCCGCCTGCAGCCGACGTCTGCTCCTCCTCTGAGAATGTATTAAATAATTCGTGGTGAACATTGGTGGATGAACGACCTCCTGAGGTGACATAGGGTCCATCAAACGAGGAGTAAAAAGAATGCTTCAATGAGAATTCAAGAATGTTTGTTAACTGCCTCAATGTTGCAAATGTCCATAAGCTACGTTAATCACTTGCCACCGGGTAAGCCGTCTATCCGTTTGCCCTGTTTAAGCTATAAAAAAAAGAAAAAAATAATGTTTGTTTATATTATCAGATGGTGTAGGCAGAGGTGAGGTATACAGTTCTTATGTTATGGTTAGGTCGAGGCATGTCTTATTCTATATTACGAAGTAGCGCACAGGCTGTAGTGTTAGTGTCTACTGCAGTCCTGCATATCTGTTTTTTTTTAGATACTGTTAATTTCATATCTGAGTTAACTAAATAATAAAATCGTCATTACAATATACAGTACAAAAAGTATATATAAAAAAATAAAAACACCAATTAAATAAATGATAAACACTATAATTAAATCTATACTAATAAGAAGTGATTTTTTGTTTGTATGTTTAAACGGGATAATATCTGGAAATACTACTCGGATTCGAAAATTCATTTTTGTATATGAAAGCCAGATTCATGAGGCATATAGGCTACGTAGCGTTAAGCTTAATATCTCATCTCGCCGTTAATTTTCATTTTTGTAAAGTAAGTCGGAAACATCTATAGTAATCTGTCTATATTAAGCGTGTGTGACTCACCGAAGAAGTTGATATCGAGCACGCCCCTCTGGCCGCCGTGACCGTGGTACTTGATCTCGTCGGGGCGGTAGAAGCCGCCCGGGGGGGCGGCGGAGGGGGGGGAGCCGAACTGCTGCCCGCGCGCCCAGATCACGTGCATCTGGTCGTCCACCAGCGAGTGGTCCGTTGGTTCCTTAGCCTTAATTTTCTTCCTAAACATGATGGTCGTGACTCCATCCTCTTCGAACCCTGACGATGCTGTGATATCGTCGTGTCCGCCCCAGAAGGAATCCACTCGAGGAGTTGACCTGTCTCTGGTATAGTAATCTAGTACTCTGTGGTAATTCCCCCTGGCAGTACCGATAACTATATCCGTGCAATCCATGGGGTTAAAATCAAATTTAGGGGCGTATTCGTGCGCTGGAAAATAGCCTGTTTCTTCTTTAAGTCCCTTCACTAGCAATTTCTCCATATCCGCTTCTAGATTGGGTTCTGGGGTGGGTTCTGGTTCAGGACTGGGTTCGGAAGTGGGTTCTGGTTCTGGACTAGGTTCTGAGGTGGGCTCAGGTTCTGGACTGGGTTCTGAGAATGGTTCGGGTTCTGATTTAGGTTCAGGGGACGGTTCTGGTTCAGATTTAGGTTCTGGCGACGGTTCTGGTTCTGGTTTGGGATCGTGCTCTGCTTTGGGTTCCCTAGATTTGGGTTCAGGGGAGGGTTCGGGTTCTGATTTAGGTTCAGGAGAAGGTTCTGGTTCTGACTTGGGTTCAGGGGACAGTTTGGGTTCTGATTTCGGTTCTGGAGATGGTTCCGGTTCTGATTTTGGTTCTGGGGTGGGTTCTGGTTCGGCTTTGGGTTCAGGAGTGGGTTCTGGTTCAGATTTTGGTTCTGATGTGGGTTCAGGCTCAGATGTAGGCTCAGGTTCTGCTTTAGGCTCTATAGTGGTTACCGGGAACGATTCAGGTACAATATTAGACTGTGGTTCTGGGGTCGGTTCTGGTTCTGATGTCGGTTCCGGAGTGGGTTCCGGTTCAAAAGTGGGTTTCGGCGTTGGTAGAGTGATATCTAATTTAAATTTAGGGGATATAGTGGTGGAAAATTTCAATTGAGCTAACTTAGACTTTGGCACGAAGGGGATTCTTGGTTTGGGCTTTGGTGGTATGGTCGTTTTTGGTTGTATAGTCGTATCTGGGATTGGTTCTGGCTCAGAAACGGGTTCTGGGACAGATTCTGGTTCGGATATTGTCGGTAATTCTGTTTCATTGGCATTAATAGTGGCCGATGTGTTCACATTCGAATTTTCTCGTTCGGGGACAGCCCGTTTTTTACGACCTTGGGACCTAGAAACTTTATAGGACACACTAGTTTTGACAGTGACATCATTTCCTAGATTTTTAAAGTCAAATCCATCTAACGAATGCATGGCCACCCTTTTGTTTCGATTGTCACTCTCGACTACAGTCGGTTCTAACTTAGACTCTGATACGGGTTCTGGTTCTGCCGTGGGTTCTGCTAACGGTTCTGGTTCCGGAGTGGGTTCTGGTTTCGGTTCCGCGGTTGGTTCTGGCTCCGGTTTCGGTTCGGGAGACGGCTCAGGTTCAGGTTCGGATATCGGTTCGGGCTCCGATTTTGGTTCTGGTTCAGGTAGAGCCTCTGGTTTTGGAGTGCTCGGTTGTTCTGATATAGGAGGTCCCAAGACCGGGAAGTTCTTACATTCCTTCTTCAAGCCCTTGGGACGCCAGCCGACAGCGGCGTAGGAAGTGCCGTTGACGATCATGATGAACTCCACCTCGGGGGCGTCTTTCAGCACCCGCCAGTACAAAGCGAAGTCCTTGGAGAGCTCCCGCTTGCTGTATAGCGACAGGTTTATGTTCTTATCCTTCCAGGGTGACTTTTTATTACATCCTTTCCCATAAAACCCGTGGGGGCAGTAGCACATCCTCGTGGGGGACTCGGTGGAGTCGATGTCCACGCACTTCCCCCGCAGGCCGCAGTCGTTGTCCTCCGCGCACTCGTCCGCGAACTGGCAGCGCGCGCCCGAGTGCATCTTGGTGCACTTGCACCTGCCCAGGATGTGGAAGCCCTTCCCCGAGCACGTCTCGTGGTACTCCTTGCGGGGCACGATGTCGATGTCCGCGCAGGACCAGAAGCGGTAGTTGGTCCCCCACTCGCCCGCCTCGCGCTGCAGCTGCAGCGTGCAGTTCTCGCAGGTGAAGTCGCTCGGGAGGCGCACCTCGTACTTCTGCGCCGTGACATCATCTCGAACAAATTCGGATCCGCCTGCTCTAGGCGTGAGGTCCAACAAGGGTCGTTCTAAATAGTCCAATATTCTTAAACTAAATCCACCTCTGTGTGCATATGCTAGATGCCAATGAACTGTAAATGTTGAACCCGCCAAAAATGAAGTTTTTATTGAACCTTTCGGCATGCCACACGGCGGCTTCGTTCTGGAATTGTCCAGAAAGTCCAGGTCGTACCGCCTCGCGGGCGGGTAAGTCAGCGCGACGTGGCACCGCACGCCCGCGAGCAGCGCGCACACCGCCGCGCACACTAGCGCCGCGCGCGCCATCTTGTTATCCAAACACATGTCACTTCCTCCGCATTTCAAATTTCGATTTCTTTTAATTTTTCATTCACAATAATCACGCACACATAGTTTTTAGGTGCGCTTCGTGTGTTTACACTTCACTGTAACTTATAACATGTTGTTACTTTTCCCACTGATGCAACGTTCTTCAGGTAAATGTCCAGGAGCGTAGGTAGAAATATCTTTAGTTAGTATCCAATAATATACCGAAGCTCATAAAATCACTGTCTCAACTCACATAAACAATCTATGAATAGACAATTACAAGATTCAAATACAATGGGAAAAAACTAATTTACGTTACAAATTTATTTAACATGTAAACACCCGTAAACTTTTATTATTTACTTAAAATAATATCGTTCAAAAGTTTTTCGTTTCACGGAATACGGAAAAGTTTTTCTCGAAAACAATCACTGCGCATGCGCGACGACCGAACGCTCGTTGGTCAAATAAACGACTGTCTTGAAACGAAACTAAGTACAACCAATCCCCGCCTTGCATTCTCTTAAGATCGAGCTATTATACAAACAAGTTAAATAGCTATCGGCTGTCATAAATAAGCTGGCTTGAGAACACGTTCTTGCAAGACAGGATTATAATGACAACAGAAACAACTACGACGTAATTTGAACCTTGTGACTTAGTCAATGAGGCTGTTTTTGATATGTAATAGATTTCCCGCTCTCAACGATGACAGAATTTAAATTCACAGCTAAGCTCGAGTAAAGTGCTTTTTCGTTTAGCCGTCTACGCAATGAATGGTGTTAAGACGGTGATGTAAAATTAACTTTAATTATATACTACTTAGGTTGAAATACCGATGAAAGGGACGAACTTGATCACCTTAGAAGAAATTACATGACCTCGGCTGGTATGTGCAGGGCATACTCGGCCGAGCCTTCAGAATCTTGACTCACACAAAATGAATGATGCAAGCCTTATTGTAATGATTTTCATACTCGTTTGCGGACAAGTGGACTACCTGGTACTATAAGGATCTTTGACAATGTCGTAGTCCATTGCTTGTTTTATATATTGTGTTCATTGCGGCATATTTGATTTGATATGTGATTTCGAAATGAACCCTTCTTGTAGTTTATTTTTTACTGACACGGTCTTATCACCCAGGAACCATTCTACAATCAAATTTGTCTATCTGTTCTCTAGGCTATATTAAAATACGGCTAGACCATTATTGACGCGACTTTCACAATTAGAAGACTAGGAAGTGACGTGCGTTAATTAACACATTTATTTCTTTATTATGGTGAACAGTATTGGAAAAACAATAAACATGTACCAACAACACAGTGTCACCGCAATTAAAGGCACAAATCACAAACGGAAAAGGAAAACAAAGGAAATTTTGTTTGTAAAAAATTAAAAGAATTAATGGAAAATGTTCTGACGCCAAACAACTCAACATTTCTCTCTGTTAGGATTCACAAGCCAAACAATAAAATTAAATGTATAATGGAAATGAAATTAAATAAAAAACCACATACACACGGCAAGTTTATTTACCAATACAATATGTATTACAATACTACAAAAATATCTACTGAAAACTGCAAGTCTTGTATATTGCCTACAAACACTAATATTACAGTTAATTATAAACATTTTTGGTATTTCCAACACGCTTACATTAGCTTCAATTGCAATTCTTAATGTGCAATTATGTGATAATTGTTGCAAGTCGATTATGCCCTCCGAATTGTCATATGAATTTGAAAATCGTCTGTAATTCGGATGACAACACAAAGTATGACACCATCGAGGCGATCTGATGGAATCTGTGAATTGCTTATAATAGCGTGTTTTGTTGCTTTTAAACTATTACATTTTTATATTACCATCTAAGAGCTATATAGTAAAATGCATATAAAACAATGTGAGATCTTTTGTCATTTAAGATCTTTTTACTTTTAGTATTTCATTTTGTCATTATAGTGACGTGGAAAATTTTACGATGATATTAGGCCAGTGATGGATTTACCATTAGGCTAAGTAGGCTGGAGCCTAAGGCTGCAGATTTGGAGCCTGCATTCCTTACAAGAATTTAAAAATCAATTTTCTTTAATGATACGAATTAGCACACGGGCTTGAAGTCTACCTGCTGGTAAGTAGCTACTGCAGCCCACGACATCTGTAGTCACAGATGCGGTGCTACTCCTGGGGACATAGATCGAACGCCTCGTGTTCTGCTTATGCTGGCTGCACACCCTTACGCCGAAGTGGTGCGGACACATATAAGTGGCACAAATAAGTGTGACGGTAGTACCGACCCAGTCGAACATATAACATCCGTAATATTTATACACTCACAATGTCTACACAAACAATTCAAGATGTAACATATTTCAATAATTGTACATAATATGATTGTGAACTAAGGTATCGAAATGTAGTGGTCGTGAGAAGCGACAAAATTTGAATAGCCTGCTCGCTACAAATGTGTAAATCCACCACTGCTACCGACTTAATAAATAAATAAAATAAATACATCAATACATGTCAGTATATTTCACAATACACGAGAGATTACAAGTAAAGTACAATCAAAACTTATATCTAACGATTCCTTTTCCAAATCGCTGATTATTTACTATACTCATACACAAATAGTGTGGGACTAGTACAGAGAATATTTCCCACCCTTTCACACGTGTCATTAGCAACTAAAATGTAACCTGTCACAAATTAATATTATCCATGAAAATTGAAAATTATTGTACTTATAATTTTTGAACACTATGTAAACAGGAACAAAACATAAATCATTCAAAATGTCACATATATGCACACAAGCAAAATATTATGTTATTAAGGAATGTAAAATAAAATGAACACACATACCTACACGCACACACACATACACACACCGACGCACGCACGCACGCGCACACACACACACACACACACATACGCAAACTTGTTTAAATGTTGTCCGAACAAAACCATTAGTTTAGAGCGTCTGTACTAAATTGTAATTCAGCCATTCTGTACTAAAGCACATTTTTTTACATTAAAAGCGAAAAAAATTAGAGAAAAAACTATGAGGCTTACAAATGGTGAAATATCGTTTGCGACATCCCACACCATACTTGCAAAATAAAAATAAAATAAAAAATAACAATAAAGTCAACAAAATCCCACTCCATCCGACGTACTTATTGTAATTAATATTATAATTAATTCTAAAATAATACTTGTACTTAAAGTTAAGCTTTTAAAATTTAAACACCTATAGCATGTACCGTACAAATCCCGAACATTCGACTAGACTACACATATATAAGTACTTCAATAAATTACTACATATCTATGGGAGCTATTATAACGTTTCCTTATTCTGAACTTCTCTTAATACAATAGAAGGTTAGCCTACAACAAGATAATGCATTCACTCAGTAAAAACATCACAAGGAAGGTATCAAACTCTACATTATAATAGAATCATAGTGATTTCACTCGGGCTCGTATAGTGTGAAACAGATTGATTTTCATCCAAATCTGACAGACATGTGATCCTAACTGACGTTAACACGTTCCCTGTGTCAAACGTCAAGGATGCGTAACGCAACATTGTCACACACCCTTTCAGCTGGAACACAAGTTACATAGGGCGAACACTCATATAAATAATCACTTTCACACGCACATAATAAACGTGATTTGCTGTTATCACAGGAATCACAAACACATGCAGAAGTGACGTTTGTACACATTGTTTTTCATTACTGAATCACACAGATGCAATATTTTGCGTCCATGTCACACGAGTCTAAAAGTTCATTAGATAATTACTATATTGTTTTTGTATTGACATATTATTAATTTAGAACAGGTTATAGTATTATAAAAAAATCTGATTTTTTTTATGAAAACTAGAATAGCAAACGGGCATACAGTTCATCTGATGGTAAATGACGACTACAGCCCATGACATTTGTAACTGAATCAATACAGACCTATCGATCTGTTCCAAGTCGGTCACAAGTGCGTTGCTACTCTTAAGGGCTAAGTTGGTCGCGTCATTTATCGTGTGCGTGCCGGCTGCCACACCTCAACAACACAACTCATAAGAGCTATTTCACAGCAGAAATAGTTTTTTTAGAAATGTCAACAATTGACCAATTACTGTTTCCGTTTGTATGTTTGTTTTAAATGTTTCTATCGTAAAATATTATAAAGATAAAGAGGTCAAGTGAAAGTCATTTTACTGCAATGTCATTGCGAGAATCGAACCCGCGACCTAACTATTCATCGATAATTGTTATACAATGTTCATAATACATAAGAGCTCAATACACACTCATACAAATACATTCCATACATTCATGGAATATGGAATGCTATGACCCATACAAAAATACTATAACTACTTATTAAGACAAATATCACTTCAATACTATGGTATACATAATTTTGTATGTATCACATTACACTTAACATCAACTACGTCACTTCATACAAAAAAAGATGTCAACACGCTCGAATAGCGAAGACCAGAAACAGACAGACAGACAGAACAGAAACTCCTAAAGATAATAATTAAATGTATAATAGGTAAAGTTGTCTTTTAGTGTCACTTATTACAGGGCCGGATTAGCCACATAGCAAAAGTAGCAAAGGCTATAGGTCCTCCCAAAAAGTGCCAACCTCTTATCTAAACCTGTCCATTTGAACAATTTAAAATTTTTTTATTAGGATGTTGAATTTACTTGACGTTACAAGAACTTGAAACACCCTTTTTCGACTGAGACAATCCACATCATATGTTCTGTAACCGATTATTCAATTGGCGAATATAAATTAAAATTCAAAGAATTTCATACACTTTACACTTAAGAACCTATAGCAAAGCATATCAAGATTTTAATATAATCTGCTACGGGCCCCGCAATTGCTTAATCCGGCTCTGGCTTATTTAAGTGAAATTGAGATAGTACAGTATAAACAATATTACGTACAGAATTAGGTACCAAAGGGAATCTTAATACCTACAATGTAACCTTAGCATTTCCATGGTAATAACAAAGTAAATCTACTACCATTATGATCTATGATTTACGATGTATTTGACTGACTGACTAACTTATCGACAACTGCAGATAATAACAATTGCATCGTATTTTTAGTAACTTTACAGGACAGTATAAAAGTATGAAAAGTCGAGTATGTTTTTTTTGTGAAATCTAGAGTAGCAAACGGGCATGCAGTTCATTTGATGTTAAATGACTACTACAGCCCATGAAAACCGAATCAATACAGACCTATCGATCTGTTCGAAGTCGGTCACAAGTGCGTCGCTACTCTTGAGGGCTGAGTTGGTCGCCTCATGTATCCTGTGCTTACCGGCTGCCTCACCCTTCAAGCTGAAACACAACTCACAAGAGCTACTTCACAGCAGAAATAGGTGTGGTGTGTGTATTAAAAAAATAAAAGTGTACTTACTTTACTTTTAAAAGTGTATTTTTGAGCGGTACCCTCTAATTTACTTCTGTAGAATCGGTCAATTGCGATTTGAATAGTATTTCAGAAAGTTTTAAACTAGGTTCTCAATCTTTTGTGTCTTGTGGCGTTAGTCACACAAGAGCACCACTTGTGTAGTTCTAGCAAGCACTACACCTATCTAGGTTGTTGGAAACACAGTAGGTTCGATTCCTAGAAATGGTTATTTAAACCATTATATTTTGTCTAGTAAATAGCAACATAACTGGAGAAATATGGATGACGAGGCACGTAGCCTACACCTCCGGGAAAATACAGGCGTTAGTTATATTTAATTAATATGAAACGTTTACTGGTGATAGAACTCTCATGTTCTACTGGGTCGGTACCCCCGTCACGCCTATTTGTACTGTAAAACAATAGTTTCAGGGTAAGCAGCACAGCGCAATGGGATAATTATGTTTCAGGGTAAGAATGGGATAGACAGTACATGTAGAACACGAGGCGTTCGTTCTGTGTCTTCAAGCAGCGCATCTGTGGTTACAGATGTCATGGTAACCACATACCATTAAATGGACTGCTAACCCGTGTGCTTCTCATAAAATAATAAACAAGGATAACACTTTAACCTGTCATAATTAAATATTAAAGCTATGTAGATTATAATAATGTATATTTTACAATCTGTGGCAGTGACCGGTGAGTACGCGCAATAACGTGCGTTTGACCTTTCGATGTCCTTCAGATAGGCAGATATGCAAAGCCACATTGCGATGACGTAACCACTTACTCTAATGCTGCGCTGGAAAATTTAAACTCCTTATTTGTTTCAACGTACACGCGGTTTGTGTAGCGTATGTTTACCTTGATAAGATAACAGAGCGAGGTAGATGATTCAGGAAAGTTGTTTTTATAATTTTGAATTTCATACACTGTGAGACTTGTCAACTGTTTTTTTTATGTTATGAAGTAGCACACGGGCTTGCAGCCTATCTGCTGGGAAGTAGCTACTGCAGCCCATTACATCTGGTATCACAGATGCGGTGCTATTCTTGAGGATATAGATCGAACGCCTCGCGTACTGCGTATGCTGGCTACCACACCCTTACCCCGAAACACAAGTAGCGCAAACATTACTGTTTCACAGCACAAATAGTTGTGACGGTGGTGCCGATCGAGTCGAACATGTTCATGTTCTTCCACGCGCTAACTACAATTATTAGATATTGAATGGTCAGATAAGATATTTAAAACATTTTTGTTACAATTTTTGAGAATGAATTCTGGTTTGTACAGTAATACAGAAATCAGGAGCAGGTTTGACTTCGAAATGACGTATACTTTTAAAAGATGTTGCATATGCAGAAAAACGAAGAGTTTCATCTAAGTTTTTATGTTATGAAGTAGCACATGAGCTTGCAGTTCACCTGGTTGACTGGCTACTGCTAACCATGTACAATATATAAGAAGCTACGCCAAGATACATAGATATAACGTCTCGAGTTTTACATCTGGCTATCACACCCTGACATCGACACGCAAGTAGAAGTAGCGTCACAGCTGTATTTACAAATGTCATGGGCTGCAGCGGCTACTATCAGGTGGAATGCAAGCTTGTGATACTTCATAACATGAAAAAAGATCACAGAAAAATATTTTGTTATGAA
>DWIE01000568.1:0-14132 GCA_018248235.1 Choaspes benjaminii | reverse complement strand
TTTAAATGATGTAGTGTTTCACACATAATGTCAACATTCAAACTTTATAATAAAAAAGAAATATCATGAAAAAAAAATTCTATATGTGTTTTATTTACGTTTACTTTTGAAACCGCAAAATGGATAATCCTACATTTTTAGCGAAAATGTAATAATATAAGTATCACTTATTTATATTATGACGAATGCATATATATCGGAGTTTAAAACTATTTACAGTCCAACGCCCATTAAATTGTTCGTATCAATGACTTCGCACGCTCGAATTGAGCTTTAGCTTTGAGCTACTGACACAGTTTATAACGCGATAAGACCCGATCCTCGTTTCAATTTAAATTTAAATACGTTGAAAAATTGACACATTGTTATGCTTTCAAAACGAACGGATACATTCGATTGTATATTTGCGATATATCTTTGATGAATTTTTTTTGGCTCAATCAATAAAAATAACTGATAGGGATTATATCTCAGGAAGTTGTAGGCTATAAAAATCTATTGCTAACATACGTTATACTTTACGTTACATAAGGCGGCGCCATAAAAAAATCATCATAACATCTTTATAACAAAAATGTTTCAGAAATATTACACGTACATTTTGAATCAATGGCACTATTTTCTCCCTACTGAAACACATGCAGTAGCAGCGACGTTACAGAACAAAAAACAATCAAATTTAATAGAGAATGGTGACACGCCCCGTCGTTAGCTCGGGTGTTTCGAGTCGAGTCGGATGATCAGCGGATTTTTATCGCGTCGAGCTTTTGCATGAGAGTGCTTTTTGCCTTGTTTATAATCAGACACCTTTTACATAATAGTTTTGGTGTAGGGTTGTACAATGTAGTTCTGTTCTGCAAAATGTGAATGTTATTCATGAGTTCTCAATAACACATACGTATAGAAATACCAATCAAATATGAAATATTATTTTATATAACTTACTTTTTATTATCTCATAAATACGTAAAAATTGTATAATTTGAAACATATATTGTGACCAGTTGTAAAAAACATCCATATAATACTGTCTCTAAACATGGCATCGAACCCATGTATCATCAGTTGACGCAAATCCGATCGGATTTTTAACGGTATTGCGTACCTTCGAAAGATTTTTAAATCATTCCTTCGAACCCTATTAGATTTTGGAAGATAATTTATACCAATCTTATAATACGATTATTGCTTAAACATATATTAGTTATCAACCAGTTATTTTTAGAATAAAATTCTCGCGTGGGTAGGGATTACGTCAAAGGGCACACCGAAGATGTATCTGTGCAATAAATCTTAAGATTTCGTAACATATAATTTGAAATCAGTTTTCTAAAACTCAAATGTCGATTGCCTAGGACGTTGCGCACAACGTCATTAATTCGTCTCTTCAATCAAATGATTGCACATGAGACATGAGTATAATGGGTGCATGTGCCGGCGGGCACGACCAGTGACCTCAGGGGGCGCGGTCCCTAACTCACCTCAATTAAGCAGCCCATACATCGATGACTGTAGGCCGGTTACACATCGCCCGCGTTACGTGTTCGCTCCAGGCCATGTACTTTCTCCGTGGACTTATTTAAAATCGTCTCCAACGCATGATTGACGCTTACTCTATTGTTACCCTAATCGTTACATAACCCGATTTGATATGCCGTCACTCGGATGAATATTTTCAGAAGACCATGTTTTGATAATGTGCAATGATGCGTATTTCGATCGCCTGGCATTTAATTGTTGTGCAATGGATGTGTCCGTTTAACCTATGGATGTACCAACACTTAGGATGCGAGAAACTGCTAAAATAGACATGCACAACAACTTATATTGACTTTGCTTAATTCAAAACTTATTTTGCAATACTTACGTGAAAGTGATTGAAGTTCTATAAGTCATTCAACTCATGGTTGCATCAATGACAAATATAATTAGGATAAAGCCTGTAAAACAGCCTTAACCCTCAATATGGTTACCTAAACATTTGAGATTCATTTGGTCTCAATCATACAATACAAACATAATTTTAGTTCTTTGTGATAAAAGCACTTTACGCACGCAATAATAATTATATCCGTACATGATAATGTACACGTTGTACGCAAAAATCGCTCCTTACCATTTCATTAATCCTCATTATTGACGTCATCTATTTGTTCAGCTTAAGACCCAGAACATCATTATCTCAAGTGCTTCTCATTTTTATAATGTATTACTTTTCATTTCTACGACCGTCATTAATATTAATAGCCTTCGTAGCTATGACCAAATCTCCCATTGTTTACCGCAAGGAAATATTCCAAGTTAGCAGCCCATTATTTCGTTTGTGATAAATGTCGTTGTCAAATTCAATCCGGGTGGAAAGTATATAATTTGTCTGAGGAATGTAAATTTCTTATGGCGTCTTTTTGTCCTTATTTAAAGCGAGCGTTGTCGCTGGGAGCATGAAGGGTGCAGTAAGAAGGCCGATGACCGCGATCTCCGCCAGATTCGGCCCAGAATGCATTATTTCGATTCACTGCAGTCCTACATCATTCCCAATCGAAAATTCCACGCCTGATGTCTTCTTCGGTAACTGCGCTGCTTTCTTTATGATTTATGGCCGCCTCGCATCGTAATTACATCTCCACATTATTTATGGTCTCATATTTATTTATTGTATGGCGGCTGCACTCGAGTTTAATTTAGAGCATATTGATAATAAAAATCATACTAGTGTTGTTATTACAGAAAGCAATTGAAAGATGAACATGCAGAGTGGTATCTGTTATTGGTATATCGATATCCATTTTCCAATAGTCAATAAGATTTCACTATTCACTTGCCTTATGTTTAAGTAAATTGTTACTATCTTTTCCCAACAGTACGCGCCTTTCCTGTGCCAATATTAGAAAAACGTTTCTGTGATTATATTCATTATCGCATTTTGTAGTAAGTTGCTCTAGCTAACATGTAGCGAATTAGCACGTCCATGAAACCCTTTACTTTAACAGAAAGT
Organism: Choaspes benjaminii; assembly: GCA_018248235.1. Lineage (NCBI taxonomy): Eukaryota > Metazoa > Arthropoda > Insecta > Lepidoptera > Hesperiidae > Choaspes > Choaspes benjaminii. The sequence continues at coordinate 11,137 of DWIE01000568.1, read as the reverse complement.
GTAACAGTGGTAACTCCATACTTAGCACATTTCTACTCACATGGTACTATACAAAACTCACGGATAAAACTACGCCTATCAGACACCTATTTGGTATAGTATATTACATATTGAATATTTCCAATAGTTACGTACATTTTTCTTTTCACGCGAGATGTGATAGAAAATGCCTCAACTTTTAATTGCTGTTCGTTAACGTGGCGTCCCATGGTCCCATTATAATCAATTTTATATGAACAATATATAAATATTGCATGATAGTTAGTCATTATTATTAAATTCATACCATCAACCGCCTTCAAATCCATTATCTGTAAGGAAAGCGCCATCAGTCCCAACGCTAACACAAGTCTGTATTATACGTATTATAAAACTTAAGTTCTTCTCTTTACAAATCGTATTCGTGGAAGAGAAATGGGTTATCAATAGCCAGTAATCGTCGGTTTTGTTTTCACCGAAGATGAGTCGACAATTCAGTCGATTTCGCTGGTATATCATTACCATAGGAGATGTATCGCTGCGGCGGCCCGCTGCGTCCTGAGCTCCTGACCTTTCGAGATGTCACGACGATACTGGAAGCGGTCACATGCCAACGAATCTCCTCTCCGATGATCCGGAAGAATGTTATCACGATATTTTCTAATATTTATAGTAGGTACTTATGTAACTTATTAGATATTTAGCTGAAACGTAATAAAAAATGGATTCCTTCTTAGGAACCACACTGTTACTTTCCACTTTGTTACCTGCGGGTAACTAGGAGTAAGTGAGATTAGCTTACACTTCTAAACGTTACTACCCATTAATATTGTGTAGGGTAATTTAATCGAAATATATTTTTCTTAGAGGTATAATTTTGGGATATGGTTTTGCTCGTACACTCACGTACTGTAATCGTTTTGTTACTATGTGATATGTTACCTAATTTTATGGACAAGGAATAGACATGTAATTTATTCGAAAAAGAGAAACCTCTTTTACAAAATGTTATACATCTTAGCTAGCTTTTTAGTCTATAAATTTTATCTTCACAGGTTCTTTGTAAAATCTTCCATAAATGGAGTTCCTTTAATGAAGTAAATTTCTATGGACGTGCCGTACAATAATGTACATCCATAAAAAATCTTGATGCGTCATACCCAAAATGGATTCTGCGAATTCTTAAAAGCACTATACCACACTGCGCATTACCTCAAATTACTTACCGTTAATACCATTCAGGCATAAGTTTATTTTTAATACAAATCGCGTTAATAACATTGATTGATAAGTGGCGTCTTAAAAGTTTTAATCTGCCTGTCCATCATGGCAACATTTTGTGGCATACTATAGAGCATTATTTGCTACAGTTTTACGTATCGTAGAACTTTCGTGTTGGATTGGGTCGGTTCTACCGTCACATCTTGTTCTGCTATGAAACAGTAATGTTCGAGCTATTTGTTTTTCGGTGTAAGAATAGACAGTATATGCTGTTGCATATGCAAGCAACGAGGCGTATCGTCATTCTCTTTGCCGTTAGAAGCGTCTATGGCGTTGATTACAGATGTCATGGACTGCAGTAGCCACTTACCATCAGGTGGACTGCAAGCCCGTCTGCTACAAATAACAAAACAAAATAAAAAAACTACATGTCATACAAAAATCATGCGACACGCCAACAACAATAACTTGCTACATGTGCTACACCATTCATATAGTATAATATTTGTTTATTTTGTGCGTCACTTTATATACACGAAAATACAATGTAATAAGCCAAATTCTTTGTTAAATAATATCTTTTCATTGGTTGGATGAGTAATTATTTAATTACCGTAAATAGTACACAAGTTCATTTCTGATATTCTTTTCAAGTTTTCAGGTGAGGCATTATTATCTTACGCTGGGTATACACGACAACGACTTTGACCGCCAGCTATTTCCTGGGATGAGTACCCATCCCTACGTGTTCACGCTTTAGCGAACCATCTGTATCGCCCATCGCCGTATCGCCAGCAACTTTAAGCCACTGCAAATAGTTACGTTGACACGTTGACTATTGATCACAAGCGAGTAGCCGGCTATCAAAGTCACTGTCATGTACCCAACGCTATACTTTAAATATTTCAAATACCTTCCATCTCCGCCGACACCTGCGATATTGTTATGTGACTTACAAATACAATGTAAAACAAAAACAACAATGAAAACTGTGAAACAGATTTGTGAATATAATACCCCATGCTAAATTTGATGCCAGTGTCGTCTTTAGTTGCTTTCAACAAGAAAACGCATGCCACTATATGTAGCGAGTGCTACACTAAGTGTGTTACAACACGTTTCCCTGGTGTAAAACCTACTTTTATTGCTGCTTTCTATAGTATAAACGTTAGTGTTTTGGGCTTAGTTGGCTTTAAAACACAATTAGAAAGATAAACGCGATTCATTGAAGAGATTATTTAAGTATTATTTGATTATTGTTTACTATTTTATTTCATAAAGTCGCACGGTACATATAACGTATACTCTTAAACCTCTGCAATTACTACGTTATGAGAATTCTACTCGTCCGCTTTTACTTTTAGAATCTCCACTATATTTACTCGAGTGTTGCCATCGTCACGGTATATCTACAGTACAGTACGGTCACTAAAGCACGGCCAGGTGCCAAGCATGTTCGCTTCCTACTTCCTAATACCAATACTCCATCAAATATTAAGCCAAATATTACGTAAAGATACTACGTGTGGTGACGCGGAATGACAAAGCTATAACCAATAATTACACAATTCGACAAACACTAGCTTGGCTTCAACACAAACACATGCCAACTTTCCACTATTCACAATGAGCGGCTAAAAATAATTTCGTTATGTCAACAAAACCAAAAAGGTGTCACCTTTTCAAAGGGCTGAATGCGTGTTACGGGCAAAAGTGAAAGGTTTACATAAGTGCAAATGTATTAGCCACACATAAATTAGAAAAAAATATCAAAACCGACTTTACAGCTCAACTGTAACAAAGCACTTTTGTTTTTAATAGATCTTGATTTATATATTATGTACCGTGTTATTCAATAAAAGAGAAAATAGAAAGCAAAGAATTAATAAATACTGAATTATATAATAATTATTTTTATCACTTATACGCTAAAGCTATGTTTACGAATTAATAAGTAATAAAACATCTATACAAATACATTTTAGTACACTACTTATGAGACAATGATGTTGCGGCATCGTGATATTGCATAAGCAGATCGTTAACCACGCAGGTGTATTAAATTTGTATAACGACTTGTTTTAAATTTTCGTGACAAACTTTCCAAATGTAATAATAAACACATCTTCATTTAATTTTCATAGCTTGACACAATTAACAAAATGTATTTGGAATGCACAAATTAATTATGCAAGCTCTTAAACCTATAATAACACATAGCATAGTATGTATACTATTATTACAACATATACTATTTTTAAAATATTGAGCAGTTTATCAATACAAACCTAGAAACATTACATTTACATTCCTAAGCAACGATTTATAATGGCCATAACTTTGTACCGTGTTCATCACGTTGGCATAATCTAAAGGTTAAAACATTTTCAAACAGCTTAGGCTAAGTGTGTCCAGTAAAACGGGAAATGGAGAGATAAAGATAATTTGTAAAAAGCACACGGCCATAAAGCACGAGTTGCTCACGCGCATCGTTTATCTATCTTTTGGGACAGTTCATTCGTTATCTAAAAACTTACGTACGAGCCCGTCCCCACTTACTCCAGTAAACATTTGACTTAGAAAGTGCAGTTCCGTGTAACACGTCCACAGATAACGTATACGTGCCCATTTTGTAATGCCCCGAATTCCTGGTATTTAAGCAGATTTTACGTAAAATAAGTTCACAGGAGTCGATCGGGGCGCAAACAAAATATTTAGGTTATATCCAACTACGCCACAGAGAAGTCGGAGAAGCCATAATAAAAGTTGGTTTGTTACCATACCGCACTCTATTTTATATCCCAAACAATGGGTAAACTTTAGTAATAGTATTTTGTTTGGGTAACTTTTAATCTTTATCTGGGAGTCTCATTTCATTGTAGAACCTTTTTCTTCTCTTTTTACTATTGTTCCAATTGTTATTGTTGTTGTATCTTTAAAAGACGTAAGCCGGTTCTTATCTTAAAACTTTTATTAGCAATAACTTAACAATCTATAGTACTTACCCGTACTATAGATGACTTTTTCAAAGAATTGTATTAGTAAACCTTTAAAAGTGGAACTTTTTGGTGCTAGATTACCTGCTCCTTCGGTAATTACCTGCTAACGTATATTGAAGACTTAATCCGTTTGTCTATATAAGTAAAATTCTATAATAACCCAAAACATTTAATATAACATCAATGGGCAAACGACGAAACAGCCAGAATGATTGCCAGTAATGTTAGTTAAGGCTTTATATTTGCTCCTAATTACAGGATTTGAATTTTTGCGGTGATCTAACATTTTTTTAAAGTTTTATTTACCGAGCATGTATTTTTTGTCGACATTTTGGATTCCTACCATAATACCATTTGCCATCCGATTTTTAATAGAAACTTGTGAGACTCGAAGCAGAAATAAGTTTTCTTAAATATGTTTTGTACTTAATGACAAAAATAATTTTGTAATTGTACATTAGGTCGACTTATTCTAAACCGTTTAAATTTAGTACATCTGTATTCAGTTGCAACATAACGTGTTTACTTTGATAAAACCTCTATTTGTTGATATTATCAAACTAAACTAGCTCACTTATCATACAAATGTTCGAAATAATCGCTGTACAAATTAGATCGCATAACGGCGCTGGTGTCAAGCTGTCTATTCGAATGAAAATCACGATGAAAGCCTAGGCCGGACCGTGCTTACGCTTAATTTATATTTACATTATATTTTTGATATCATAATACAGCAGATCGAGTTCTCAGTTAAACGAGCTACATATAGAAAACTTGTAAAATCCTTGGGCATTCTTGATTTTATAGTAATTGTTCAATATGTTGTTGTAATTGTTAATGATAATGTATGTTGAAAAAAATTAAAAGCTTTGCGAAAAAATTGCTTCTTCGAATTGTTATTTTTGTAATGATTATTATTACAACATCAATCAGTTCTGATACTTAATGCCACCCGTTCATTTTTCATCTGTATCGTTTCAAAGGAATTTCTCATAACGTCCCCATGAATCAAAATCATAAAGAAATATATTTTATATGCAAGAATGGAAAATTGATTAATTTTCTGTTTTTTTTATTAAACACGTCATCCAACGAACATAAGAATTGTGTTTTATTTGCATGGTACCGATTTACCGTATTTGTAAACATCAGTTTGTAATATAATATTAAACAAATCATTGTTTACCTATAGATACATAAACGGGAGTTCGATCTTTAAGAATAACATCGCATTTGCAGTGTTTATAGTAGGTTACAAATCATATATATAGGCATAGGCTGCAGTAGCTACTTACCATCAAGTGTACCGAATGCACATGCATTCATAACATATAACTATATAAATTTTATTAAGTCCAATAAGTTAGAAACCCACAATCATTATTGTAAATCTAAAAGTTCGTTGCCTCCAGTAAACAATTAAAATGATAGTATACAATTTATGGCAAAACTCTCACGGTCCTTGTGTTGATGTAAATTAGGGCTGCCATGTAAAATGTTCCCGGGCGTTCGTTCTTCTATAATAGTTTACAGAAAGGGCGCGGCAGTTTTCTAGTCCAAATTTACAATATGATTACAAATTCCCTGTACTGGTTTACATTCATATTTTACAAAAGGACATGATTACAATTGCTTTTTAATTCCATAAAATTCATTTTTTTAATTAACGTAACTAATATAATAAAAACAGTTAAATAAAGTTATATTCTTATAGGATATTATTTAGCTTCATAAACGTTGGTATCGAAGCTTCTAATAACATACATATATAATAACTCAATAAATTGCATCGAAACATGAGACGACATAATTAGCCGTAGTATTATACCTTTACACTGAAACAAAATAAAGTGAATACTGCTACTCCTTGTCGTCGATTCTCGGAGTCGGTCGGAAATAAAGGTTCTCGCACATGTAAGAACGATCAGTAGATTTAGGTACAGTTATGTCAATACAATGGCTACTTTAATAAATAATAACTATGATAATGCTATATTCCAAGATGGCTTTTAGATGGCAGCCCTAGTTATTATAAGTAGCATTGTCGCGGTCGAGAGGAGCGGCCGAGCGTCGTGCGGCGCCCGGGAAGTGTCCCTCGGGACCGCACCAGCACGTACGACGACATTAGAATTTAGATTAGATTCGTTACTTACAATAGCAGGCCGTGAGCCCCGAGCAAGCAAAGGAAATTATATTATTTTAAAACCAATTCTTCGTGCTTATGCGGCTCATTTAGAAACGTATTTCAAGCTTCATTTACTAGCATGTTATTATATTAAAACCAATTTAGAGGTATATAATTTTTAAGCTAATCACTCCCGGGTTACACAGACAACATTCTTTAAATGATAATTTGGAATGCAGATTATTTAGTTATCCTTTATTACCATCACTGATTAAATTTTTGACCCGGCAGTTATTTTGTATAGCATTTACGTTCTCAATAGCGTACTTAAACTTGTCGATTAGGAGTGTCGTGATCCTACTGAACTTTGAAGACTCGCTTTGCATAGTGTAAAATAAAAGGAACGTAGTATAATAAATAAAGATTACTATAAAGACTTCGACATAAACTAAAAGTAACATTTATCTATCCAGATCGAGCGTCTCGCCCAGTATGAGCGGCTGGTGGGCGGCGGGTGCGCGCGGAGACGCGCGGCGCGGCTGTCGGATCTTGAGCGCGTGCAGGACCTCTTCCCGCACGACTACCTCGCCCTCCACGATGCGGACGCTCCAGCCGCCCTCGCCTCGCACCATGCCCAGAAATCTAAGAGCCTCCGCAAGCGGCCGAGCTTGGACATCGGAGGCTCTGTTAGCGCCAGCAACCCATCGCTGTCGCCGAGAACCTTCATCATGGAGGCCCCAGTCCAGCTCTGCCCCTTAGGATCTACCTCCCCACCGCTTGACCGCCATTTCTTCCTCTTCAGCGACTTACTTTTAGTCGGAAAGTCGCGAGGAACCAACTGCTTTAAGTTGAAAGAGAGCGTGAGGTTGGCCGAAGTGTGGCTCTCGCTTCCCGATGGCGAAGATACCGGCTTCTTCATCGGATGGCCGACTGTTACTGGCGTTTCCAACTACCTCGCTACCTACCCTACGCAAGCTGCGAGAGATACGTGGTACAGGAAACTTCAAAATGCTTTAAACAACCAACTGGCAACAGAACCAAAATCAACCAACGTTCAGATTTTTCACAAGGACGTAGCGAGCTCCATAGAATTCTGCAAGACAGTCTCTGTGACCCCAGATATGAGTGCGAGGTGCGTAGTGCGTCAAGCGTTACACGTGCTGCAAAATGGCACTGAAGGAGAGGGAGATCACGAAGGGGAAAACGAGGGAGATGAAGGGAGATGGGGTGCCGCGAACGACTTCAATCTCTTCGTTCGCGCTGGAAGGGATGCCCCACCCACGCCGTTGCAAGGGATGGAACGGCCGCATGCTGTACAGATGTCCCGAATAAGGCAAACCCTATCAAGTGAAGATGGGTTTGATCTGGAGCATGTTAACGCCAAGAACAATCCTTGTGGAATTGTTTTTGAACTAAGGAAGAAGAACCAGGGCTTAAAGAGCGCGACGCCGGCGCGCGGGCTGCGGCTGCTGCGGCGCGGCGGGCGGCTGTTCGGCGTGGCGCTGACGCGGCTGTGCGGCGGCGCGCCCCCGCCCGCGCTGCTGCACGCGCTGCGCCGCCTGCGCGCGCTCGCGCCGCTCACGCACGGCGTCTTCCGCAGGAGCGCCAACGCGAAGGCGCTCAGGCTGCTCCGGGATAAGCTGGACGCGCTCGGGCCGTGGGCGGAGGGCTGCGCGGAGCTGGAGCGCGCGCCCGTGCTGCTGCTGGCGGCCCTCGTCAAGGAGTTCTTCCGAGCCTTACCGCAGCCTCTCCTTGCATCTGAACTTTATCCTGCTTGGCTACAAGTGTTAAGTTTACCGCAAGCAGAAAAGGTAACAGCAGTACGTTCACTGCTACTGAAATTGCCGAAGGCTCATTACAACATGTTGACTTACTTTGTATGCCTCCTGCAAGCCATTGCAAAGAAGTCCAACATCAATCTCATGTGCCCAATGAACTTAGGCGTGTGCGTGGGCCCCAGCCTGTTATGGCCCAGTATTCCCTGTGACAAAGCTCCCAAAGCAGTGCCAATGATAGTCGAACTCCTCATAGTGAAAGCTGAGGCTTTGTTCGGACCGCAAATAGCGAGTCTTCTGGGCAACGGATGTCCCGAATCTTCTAACGCTCTATTGGATTCTGGCGCGGAAGAAAGCGACAGTTTACATTCTGTCGGAATTTCGCTTGATTCTATGGAATTGTCGACACCGAGGAAAGAAAAGCTATCCCTCAGTAGAGATTCAGGATTAACGTTGTCAGAAGACGATTCCAATAGTAATGGGGGCAACAGCCCAGCGCCGCGAAATATTCTGCACAGTTTGTCGGCCCCCACTTGCAATATGCAAGAACAGAAACTGGCGGCGCGGTACACCACGGAGAGTCATAACGTTAATGGCCTCCCGCAAATATCTCAGCGGCAGCAAAATATTTATTCTAATAAGGCGGAAATATACAGTACTGTGAATGAGGAACTTTATACAATGCCATATATGGGGGAACGTTATGTACATAACTCAATAAATATAGGGATGTCGAATGGTATCGACGAACGGAATTACGTATCGAAAACAGCAATTCAACGTTCCACGGCTGATATTTACGGACAGAGTCCCGCTAAGTACATCACAGGCTTGGAACCACAAAAACCACCTCGCAGCCATATGTCGAAAGCCGCCCGAACGTCAAAGGTTTACAGCATGTTTGCAGAGACCCAAGACGTTGAGAAAGATACAACCAATAAAAATTTCAGCAGAGCGAAAAGCTCCGACAATCTGTTAGAAGCAAAACAAGAATCGATCGACACGAAGCGCGATCTAGTATCTAGTCAAGAAAATATAGTTTACAGTAACATACACGACCTCGCCATGTTCACAGAAAATATCCAGAGACAAAATAACTATCAAACACACGCAGATCTGTTACCAAGTGTGAATACGAATTACTCTCGCGTTTACACTGGCTGGGAGAAAAAGAGTGCAAATTACAACAGCAAAGATGTGAATAACTCACAGAAGTTATACGCACAGGTGACAAAAAAACCAGGGGAGCCCTCGCAAAGCAAACTAGATGAAAAAACAACACCGGCAGCCACCATTTTTACTAGAAATGACTGGTCTCGTCAAGCAGCCAGAACAAAGAGCCTCGAAGTGAGTGAAGACGGACACGCTAATCACACTGACAAAACTCGCAATGGTAACTACGAGATTAACATAGTGAGCACGTGTCGCAAACGGCGGTTCGACCCAGCGCACATGTGCACGAAGAACTGCATAACGCTCTCTATGGCGACCAACAGAGACAAAGAAAAGCAAACCGGAGTGCCTCTACAAAACTCATATTCATATATCGAAGAACTCTCCACCCGCAACTCCGATGAGAACAAAAAGAATAGAAACCGCAATTACAATTACAATAAACTTAACCAATCGAAATCTCTCGCCAACATAATCCTCCAGAGCGACTCGAGCAGCAACGACACGCTGTATCAGCCGCAGAGCTCATTCAACAGTCGCTCCACTGAGTCGCCGGCGAGCGAAAATTCCTTCGAGAATTGTTACACCACTCAGTATATAGAGCCACTTTACACGTCTGTATACAACAGGCGTAGGGATATTTTCCACGAAGAAAAAGCGGGTAACATGTTCTCATCAGATATTTATAAGGCCACCCCAACGGCGGTCCAGCCCGACTATTCGGCGGAGAAAGAGCAAAACAATAACAAGAAGCCCCCGCTTATGCCGCCTCCCGTGCCTCCGAGGAAGATGGTTTACCAGCGAGTTCTAAAGAAGTTCCAACCGGTGCACGTTAATAAGGATGATAAGTCCCGATCGAAATCAGTACCTCCATTGTACCGAGACCCGCCGAATGGAACTGACAAAAATGGTCAAAACGGAATAGCTCTAGACTGTTCTGAGTCTGATACGGAATCCGAATCGTACGTCTGAATGCTTCGGAAGCACAATGGACCGTTTCAAGTATTTTAGGGTGCAATAATTATGTTACGTGTCGACACTCACATGATGACATGTAAAAATAATTAACAAACTATAATCTGTTTTTTAAAAGCGATTAAGATCTGGGGTCATGACTTTTTAATTAAATATTATATACGTTTAACTTGAAAGCGCTACTTAACTTTATAGAAGATATATTTTAATTCTACCAATATTTGTGAATCCCGCCTTATATTATTTCTAAAATAATATGTGACCATAAGTTGAGTTGTTTCGGTGATGTAATTCCAAAGACGTAAGAATAGTTTGCAAACTTAATGGATAGATGTTGTAGATGGATGATTGAATAGTTTTGTTCTAATTAATTCGTACTTTGTGGATCTTGTAACATTTAACAACAGCCACTCATTTTAGAATCGTATCACTAATAAAATCTGATAGTTGTATTATAACGTTTATATTAAAGCTTATTATAATCTATTGTGTCATGTTCGTTAGAGTAATAAAATTAATATAATATGAATATCGAAATTTTAAAAAGAATCTTGTACATACTGTATGATAGAAATGTACCTATATGTACGTATGAAATTATTATTAAATTCATATTTTGTAATGACAGCAAAATTGTTTCATTTTACAAATTCATCGAAACTAATTATGAATATAATATTTATTTTATTTATATATATTTAGCTTACTTACCAACTCATAAGGACTAGCCTAAAACACGTTCAAAAATACTGCTGTTGGAGTATTTTGGCGAGAATCTTTCGAGTGCCATGTTCGGAGTTGTGTTGGTGTTACTTAATTAGTTTACGTTGTCTTTAGTGTGATAAGTGGTGATGATTATCATATTAAGTGATTGTGTAGTGGACTAATTA
>DWIE01000567.1:0-14144 GCA_018248235.1 Choaspes benjaminii | reverse complement strand
CAGCTATGCTTAAATATTGTCTTTTGTTAAGCAAGTCGGAAGGAAAATTATATAAAGTGCTCCCGTATTGTTTTACTCAATTATATGTGAGTGAAACAGCAGGGCACAGGTAGTATTGAAATAATCGTAACTAGAAGTCGCCAAGTGATCGAAAATCGATCATTTTGTATACTGTTTACACAGAAACAATACATATGTGTGTCTCACACGCTGTAATTATTTTACAAAATGTTATGTATTTCTAATGCATATTATATGAATTTATTACTTTCCCGCACTCCTTCTCTGTATAAACTTTAACTGTGCCAAATTTCTCACTCCGTCCGCGTAATTTTCTTAAAAACTACAAAGTTTTTGCTTCGCGTATTAATATGTAGATTGTTAGTACCAGTCGAAAAACCTCATAAGCTATTATTGTATAATAGTATACAAATTATTTACTATTGTAGTGTGATATGTATATTTTGGTTACAAATATACTGTATTGGTATCTATAAAGGCAAATACGAGCATGTTGAATATCGTCTAATCTAATACAAAAATGAACTATAAAAAAAACCCTACTTATATTTTGGACACAAAACTCAAAAAATAGTCATTAGGTTGAATTAAAATTTAGTCACAACGTTGCATTCGAAAACACTCGTTTTTATATATTTTCTATTTTCAAATAACTTGATTGAGCTACAGTTGAGTAGTACAGCTCAGCATTGAAATTAAATTAAGTAATTAAAGTTGGAAGTGAAAGAGACAACAGACAGACAGAATAACACAAACTGTTTACTATTTGAATGGCTAGTGACATCACCAGCGGAGGCTGTTACGCATAGGTTCGCGATTTTTATTGGTCAGGTTAGCGCAGTAAACACACTTTCACCGGAGTATGCGCGGACGTCTTACCTGAATGTATGGTGAAGGCCACACGAGAAACTTTCTTGCCTTGTGACGTGATTGTGTCATTGTACTTTCATTAATATTATCACCTCTGCTCACACCTTCGGGTAAATACAGGCGTGATTTTTTTTCTGTATCATTCTGTATTTTAAAAACGCATAATAAATAGTGATATACCTATTTGTTAGCGTAGTTTGTTGTAACAAAAGATTTTTGCAGTACGCTATACCATAATATTACGAAAATTAAATGTTTGTTGTCCAATGCCTCTGGTGTTGCCATTTGATAGTTGACGGTAACTGCTTACCATCGGACAGGCCGTCTGCTTTTTTGCCATCTGCAACTATAATATATTGTAAAAAAATATAGTATAAAATAGTTACTTATCTATTACAACAAATTTTCCGAACATTCCTTTAAGATTTTTTATACGCGATAATGGTAATTATTTAAATGTATTCATTCGTTAATCGTTGTAGAAGTTGATTCACCTACGGTTGATAGGCACGATCTATATATATACCTATATACGAATAGTGGTATTGTCTGTAGATTCTAATGTTAAATTTACATGTGTCTCTACTCAGTATCATCCATAAATAGATCCAACGTAAAACGAACATATTTCAGTAAGTTTGTTCAATTATAAATTCTAGGCATGGAATGAATAATAATTATATATTTTATTTACCTACCGCGCAGATATCTATTTTAGTTATGTTTATATTCTTACGACCCGTAGCATTTCTATTCATACGACACAAATACGTACAGTTATTATCAGTGGCAATAACTATCGCGGCTAAGATCGGCGTGGCCACAGATGTAAAGAGTAACAGATGCCGTAGTTTTAGTAAAATTAATTTTATTAAACAAATAAAAATCTTCCTTTTTGTTGTTTATAAATAACAAGTACATTTTGTTCCTGTAAAAAATGTGAATGTTGTATGTACATATCGCAATAATTGGTTTTTAAACAGTCGAGCTACCAACATCGTCTAACCACAACAGTATGTGACTCGTCGAGTGGTCACTTCTTGCGGCATCCATGCCTCTATATCAGTGGGCGTGATAAAATCGGAACGACGCGCGTGGCGCATGCGCTGTGCGCGCACTGCGTACGTGATCCGCGGCATGGCGGCGCGCTCGCCGTCCGCCCGCTCGCCCAGCGCACGCGCGAAGCGAACGATATACCTGTGTTTGTGTTTCAAAACAAACCTTTTGTCACTGCAATGGTGGTCACACGCTAATGTGATAGCCATGTTGGTGTTTCGCAAGTAACAAAACTTATGTTACTCTAGGTTGCCGTTAATTCGTGACGTATTCAAGAGGAAATCGTAAATAAATAGTAGTAACGTTTTCTGTGTGAATATTTAATGGCCCAGATAATTTGTTATCACTTGCCTTGTTTATTTTTTGTTCACATTATATATGTTATCTACGCGTAAATAAAATATATATGTTATAATAAATATTAGGTTTACTGATATAAAATAGAAATTGAGTGTAGGCTATCACCATAATGTCATCAGTCCTATATCAAAAGTCAATGCTAACACATTAAATAAGTTCTCGCTATTAAAATAGCAAAGCTGTGTAGCACAAACCTAACGAATGTAAACAAAACACCAGCGGGCGTCGTGAATCGTAACGTACGCGAGCGTCCGCGCCTCCCCGTCTGTTTACAAGCTACGGTTTACGTAACCATTATACGTTGACCCCCGCGCTACGGCCAATTACTGCCGCGTTGCCTACGCGATGAACGATTACCATATTTAATATTTTTAATTTTTCACTGTATTGGAATGTCCTCTACGGAAAGTACTGATAGTCATCCTACCGATAATTGATTACAACAGTTATGAAAAGAAAACTTATTCAGGTATTGATCGAATCAAAATATTTCATATTGATTTATGTACTGCGAATAAGCTTATGTTCACAGTTTCGACTTCATTTTTAAAATAAGTTTGAACAGATCTTATTAATATGTTATGATTAAATTTCCACTTGTATGCTAATTGTAACATTGACTCGACAAATAAAAATTATACCCATTCGGCTTCCCATATTGGTTTAGAAATAAATACTTATTTATATAAGTTGTGTAGTGTAAGCACGTTAACTAGCGCCATCTAACGGCAAAGGAGTGTCAACTTAATAAATAAATCTTCGTTGATTTTCATAACAGTATATTTCACTTATGTTATTTATATATCAAACATTTTTAATGTATAATAGATCGTAATTACGAGCATGTATATTACGAAGAATTCTTCGGAAATGGTGACTAAAAACTTGCTTGAAAAATGTAATTTCCATAAATAAAGTTGTTATCGTGTATAACCATACCGTTTATGTAAGTACGAGCGTACTGAATAGCAATACAATACTTTTATGAAAACAATACAAACATGCACTATGTATGATTGACTCATTCTTGTGTATGTTTTTCTTTATAATACAATACAATATAATGCAAATGAACGTTATAGGAAATATACTGAAGAGAGTTGCCCTAAATAAGACCTTGTTATTTAAAAAATCGATGTTAGAATCTATTTACGACGACCTCCATGGCGCAGACGCTTTGCTAAACTTGAGGTCGCGGACTTCCGCGGTGAGACTTTTTAATTTGTTTTGTGTCTGGAATAAACTAACGGATAGTAGAACATTGATGTGTCCAACGGGGTCGGTACCACCGTCACACGTATTTGTGCCGTAGTGTTCGCACCACTTGTGTGTCGGTGTAAGGGTGTGATAGTCAGTATATATGAGGCATTCGTTCTATGTCCTCAACAGTAGCACCGCATCTGTGGATAGCACAGATGTCATGGGCTGCAGTAGCTACATACCAGCAGGTAAACTGCAAGCCCGTATTCATAGAATAGAAAATGCCGGTTGCCCATGTGATGATTCCGAAGTCCAAAGAAAGCTGAAAATTTGAAACGTTTTGTAGTGATATTAGAAAGAGCCACCGCGAATTGTGGCTGGCTTCAGCTAGATACTATAATTATGATTATTTAATCATATATTGAAAATAAAAAATAACGCGTTTAGTTTTTTCTCTTTTGAAATGCTTCAATCTACAGTAGTATCTGAAAATATAATAACTTGTGCGATTTATTTAATTGTGGATTCCTTTAATATATCCTTCAATATAGGTAGGTACAAGAAGGTTTTATAATAACCATTCTCTTCGCAGTACTGGTTCACACAATGGTAAATTGACATTGGCAATGTAAACTTCGCGATGTTTACCTGCGCACGTACATAGATAGTCGAATGTACCAATGAAATGGACGCTATAATTAGTGGCACAGTTCTGCGTCATAGGAGTATCCGTTAGGTCGAGTGGACGCCGAAATATTAGTTTTCATAATTTTCTCGCACGATATACGTCGACGTGTAGCTTGTTTGTGTTCTACCGTTGTTACTTATTTTATACAAAAACATTTAGTCGTTTTATGCTTGACATTCGTTCTCTAGACTTCAGTGAGAAATATATAATTTATTAGCAGTAATTGTTATTATGTGCCCCAGTAATTAAATCCAGAATGTGTTCGTTACATTTATATTTTGTCAAGCAGAGGGCAGAGAAACAACGAAAATAAAATATTATGATATAACCGTTTTAAGAAACAAATTTGATAAGTTTCAAATATATGTACTTTATTACACGAAATATAATAATTACTTATAGTTTTCTTTTTTGAATACACGACTTGGAAAATTACACAGAATAATTTATGTCATGTGCTGGTCAAGCATTATTTTAAAAAATAAAACGTGGCGGTAGTTCTATAGTTTCTTATGTTACAAGTAATTGTCACTATATTTAGTTTTCTATTTAATGGTTCAAAGTTCTGGGAAGTACCTGACACAAGTATGACCACCATGAATACCGTGCCTTGTTTAATGAGCCTCTGACTCATGAACTATGTTGTGGTTAGTTGCTATACAACACAACCTTTTTAATACAATTCTGCAAATAAAACTGTCGTCCCTTGTGGCTACTTTCTAGATTTTTTTAGATGTCATAGTAGTTATTTAAATAAATCTAGATCTCGCCCAATGGTCGAAATTCGACCTTAGTGTGTATAAAAAAATAGTAACATATTAGTCAAATGTGTGTGCGTGTCACATGTGTATAATGTTTTGTTAAACAATTAAATGTATTTCTACTGCTTGCTTATTTATAAATATATTAGTTCTCTGCACTCCATCTCCATATGAACTTTAACTGGGCCAAATTTAACACTCCTATGTCTGCTTCATTTTCTTAAACATGGGTACAAAGTTTTCATTTCACGTATTAATATATAGATTGCACTACGTTTATTTCAAAAATGCAAGCACTTTATCTCAACATGATTGGCATGCTTTGTGACTGTAAATGTTAAAACGTTATGTAGATTTGTATCACAGTTTTTTTTTTCTATATAGATAGCAATATGGTACAACGAATGTAATGTCATACGCATTACCCTTACCAATTGAGCTAAAAAATAATTGCCTGGAACCGATTGCATCAGGCGGGAACCTTGCCCCGATGCGCTAATGACTCCAGCAGGTCGAACCGTATAATTGATGAAACACAGTTTTAGCACTGAAGAACCGTATTGAACAATAGCAAATTAATATGAATTCTTAAAGTATGCCCTTATGACCAATAGATATATAAAATAATTGTCCGAAACCGATTGCATCGAGCGGGAACCCTGCCCCGCTGCGCTAAATAACTCTAGCAGCCCCACGCGCATAACCTCCATTAAGTGATTCAACATTTTGCGTTAGGAATCAATGTCGTAATATTAATAACAATTCATTTCACATTATTATTAGTTCATTGTTAATCAGGCGTCTATCCTCGCAATAGGTCTCGATGAAACCTACGTATGTGGAACGTGAAAAATAACAACAAGATGACGTTACGAGAGCCAGTGGTGAATTAACTAGATATATACCAGGGGCGATGAAACGGGGAAGAGGCGGCAATTCAATCACGTGCCCATTACGGCACACTTCGACGACTCCACGCCACACCCCCGGCCACGCCGCGGGGGCACGTAACTTGACCATACGGCACGTTTTAAAAAAGATACATCGTATTATCATATTAACCAACTGTAATAGGCAATCGGGTTATTTATTTCGGCGATAATTAATAAATGCTAACGTTTGTATAAATTTCACTGTTATATTTAATATAGTAATTTAATTTATTTTACATTGTAATTATTAGGAGGACCGTTATAGTCAATTCAAGCAACGTAATAACGTGGACTAGTTTACATTTATCTTTGTAAAACGTCTTAATTACAATTGTCATAAAGAATTATGAAGAAGCTTCACCGAATCATATACCACAAAAATCCACATATCCCTTTCTGAGAAAGAAATGAATGGTCACATCAATGATGCAAGCGGAACCGCGCACCCTTGCGAAATCGTAAACGCATGCTCCGTTACACCTATGACGTCCTGGTAGTTTTATTGCATAATTTTGTCGTCATTGCTAAAATTTGCTACTTGTGGATACCACGTTCCGACGTCTCGAACTTACCTGTAAGATAAAAAAAACAATGGTTAGAATTTAGTAGCAAATTTTGTTCATATGTAACCACTTTAAAGTAATTTTGGACTTAATCAAAATAACTATCATACTATTTTCTAACAAGTAGGTACATGTTTGTCAGAGAGATTATACATTCTTATCAAAACGGAGCAGTCCGCTGTCGAAGAATAAACTGCGAGACGTGACATTGCTTGGGATGGCACAAGCGTGCACTGCAAGCGCTGGCACCGCAGAACTAGCGTCGCGGTATCACGTAACATCAGCACTGCTGCATTCCATGCCCATTCCGCTATCTGACCACAACGTCACGTCTTGATAGAGTTTTTTTACACAAGGAATTTATTACGTTATTTTGAGATCAATTTTATTTCACTGTCGATAAAACGTTGTTTGAAAAATCTAATGAATTCAGAATAGGGAGTTATTTAATCAGAGTTAAGTAAAGATAACCTATTTTTCTAACATTGTATTAAGGGCCTGTTCCACTACTTGCTGATAAAGTAAATACATCTGAAAGATAAAGTCACTTCTACGTTATTATATTAACTGTATCCTTTATAGTTCTTTCTTAAATACATTTCTATGAAATACCAGTGCCAGAGAAGAAAAACTTTCTTTGTAATTTTTTCTAAGGACGTTTATACTTTAAAAATATTATTTACAAAAAAGACGACTTTGTGTTTAGCACGATCATTTTAGACAACGGTACCCGGGTAGCATGAATACAAGGGGCGCTTTTCACGGCCCGATGGCCGCGTATTGGGCCGTGTTTTTATTACAGTCACTTTTTGCGCCGGCCCTGTTGTCCTGATTACGCAGATTAATAAACGTCGGGAGCGGGACGCCTTTATTTTACGATCTTCAAATTAATAAGTCGAAAGTTTACGGCCGCGGCGTTCGAGATATTACTTTTTCATTTTCGTCGAGGCCTACAGCGATTTACAACGTTTTTATTACGTAGTGTTTTTGCTCCCGTGGGAGCGATGTCGTATCATCTCCGTTTACCCGATCGTTCTTCCAGATAATTTAAATTAAAGTAATAACGGCCAACTTATCGAGTGACAAACAAACGAGGATTTTCACCTTGAAATTGTGCGGAACATTACCGATCTGATCAAGTTTCGAATAACATCATGATGAGATTATAAGATATGGATTTATTCATGTACAAAATAACATACGCATTACAATACACCCGAGATTCGGAGAGCAGGATTTCGTTGTATTACATACATTATGTACGATTAAGCGGTGACAAGAAGAACTAGCGTTTTTTGCTCTACACATTCCAGACAACTAATACTTATGTAGAGCCGAGCCTGTAGACTGCCAACGAGACCGTGACAAGGGTCCCGGCATTCCCGCGGCGAAATTGTGCGTGATCTCCACCGCGCGCCTACTCGCCTGGTACTCACACGCTAAATTAAACTAATCTCCTAACAAGAAAATCTGCTACACTTTGTTAACAACAAACCTAATTTCTTATTTGATATATTGATATTTGTTTACATTTACAAACTTGTTATTTAGAATGCTTGTATCATCTTCTCATTTAACAAACTTACTTGCAATTACAACTCAAGACAATGACTGAATTAAAATTACTAAATAATCCATATAGTGTTTCTACTACCTAGCCTCCTCCTCTCGCCTAATATACCTAAAAGATAATCACAGCAAATTCTAAGATATAATTGTGCCGATATTTTCCACATACACAAGTATTATCAGTGGCATATTGAGGTCTACCCGGAATTCCTCTCTCGGAATAATTTAAAATCCGCCGACGTAGGGTAATATCAGAGTGCGTGAAAAGCGGAATCAAATTAGTCCTGTGAAAGGTCACGGGGCAAGGTATTCGGGGATGTTTTGAGGGATGTTCCACATCCGCGCGGCGTGACAGCGACGAGCAAGTTAGATGAGTTTGGTCGCACCGGGCCCGCCCCGGATAATTGGGAACGGGAGCGCTTGGCAAGTTGCTTTGCTTATGCAGCGTACCAGATCTCCCCGATTCAAAGGTGACTAACTCATGAAAATCATAATTACACTAGTCAATTACGTCGACACTCTAAACAACTTTGCATTCCTGGAATAGTCGTATGAAAGAAATTGATCATATATGGAACGAAAGCTTATGCAGTTCTGATATTTCTTACAAAATTCTATTTTCAAAGGTTATAACTTATAAGACTTAAGTTATAGTACCTAAATGGTATAAGTATAAGCAATTCCCTTTTATTTTAAATTAATTTCTTCAATTCCATTTGAATCCCGTAACATAACGTAAAAACGGAGCATCTCTCTATAACCAGCCAAATCATTGCTATGCATATTTTTAATGCGAAATATTCCCCGCAGTCATTAAATGGAATTGTGAGACTGACTGTGGGCTTGTGACTAGTTAATACGGAAATTTAATATCTGTGCAATCACTGCGCCGGACGTGACCGCGGGGGGCGTCGCGGCATTGCGAAATAAAAGGTAACCGACGAAATAACAGATATTCGACTAGAGAAAAACCGAAAAAATACTATAAAAGTTTTGTCAATCTAGTCCGGTCATTGGATTTTTTTAAAGGATCGCAACCGACTTTTTGAATGGAATTAAACGTGTGTGTGAAAGTTTCCCAGTACTGTATATGTAAAAAGAAATGTATCATCTATATTTTCCAGTTTATTCATTTGCAAGCGTTAACGTCAGTAAGATTTCGATAAATGTTTTTTTAGTTATTATAGAAAGCCGGTTTACTGAGGAAACTCTTAAGCCATATAACATTTTATTGCGCGAAACCGCAGACGTTCTCACAGCTGTTACATAAAGTATAGCGATTGCAAGACAACGGCGACAACTCGATAAAGCCATCAGGTTCGCAACACTGCTATGAAGCTGGCTGCAAGTCCGTTGCGCTTAAGCCGGCGGGATGGCGAGCGCGTCGCGCGGAGGGATTACGCGTTGTTTTATTGACGAGCGCGCCGCGTCCGCCGGCTCGAAAACAATTTCCTAAGTGAACAGCTGGCCGCGACACCGCTGCCGCCGTCACGTGGCCGTGACTGAGATAGAACCGATACAGTGAACTGGACAGCATGTTTTTTTATGGTAAAAAGGTGCACACGTGCTTGCAGTCCATCTACTGGTAAGTGGCTAGTACAGCCCATGACATCTGTAACCGACGCCACAGATGTGGTCCTAATTTGAGGATATTAATCAAACCTCTGTGTATGATAGCTATCACACTCGTACGCACAAACACAAGTAGTGCGGAAACTACTGTTTCACGGCACAAATAGGTGTGACGGTGGTACCGACCCAGTCGAACATCAATATCACAGTCAAGGGTGGTAGAACATGAATGATTAATACTTGAGTAGTAATAATAATAAAAGCAAAACACTAAAAAGTAAACAGAAACATTTGCACTTTAATATACAGTGCACCCTAGAAAAAAAAAGTAAGTAATATAACTGTTGTGAATCTTGTATTTGATAAAATCAATAAGAATTTCTCATAATGTAAACTTGAAAAGATTGAACAGAACCGCTGCCGCAGAGCGCAATCTCATCTTAATTTGAATAAAGTTGGCCCCTAATGCAGACTCGTTTCACTACGCTTACAAAAACAAACATTATTTTCCAATTACTTCCAAGCATACTTAAGTGCGGACTAAGGACACAACATTCGAAAGCGTCAATTGGCAATATTGTATAGCAGTATAGGCGACCAGCTACACGCGCGAGATCGAAAACAATTTCCGAGGCGGCAGCTGGCCGTGATACGGTGACATATTTGCTGCCAGTGCCCGGCACACACGAGTACACTCAATATCTTGCCTATCCCTCAGCAACACTAGCGCTGTCAACATCGCTCCGATATTACAAGCTCTATAAACAGGTTGTGTACACTTGGAAACAGATTCACTTCCATCTGCAGGAATTGGGTTGCGTATTTCTGCTCTATCCCTCCTCATGTTGTTACTTCTATCACTTCGTCAAATTATATATGTGTGTCTGTTGTTGATTTAGAAATTGCTTTTGAAAACCAAATGCGCCATAAAGTATGTTCTCGTGTTTCTATTACTTTACTTCAAAGTAAAATTAAATGCACATATTAGTTTTAAGACGAATAGTGATGTAACATGTATGCAAAAGAGTTAAAACTTGCCAATAATGTCGGAGTAATAAGAAAATTAAATAAATCATACCACCAATCGTATGCAAACTCAATTTGCAGGCGTAACAAACAAGATAAACCAACACAAACATGGAATCGTTTGTCAGTTATTTCAATTTGTCGCGACGCAGCGATAGCGCTCCGCTCCGCTCGCAACGTCCAGAAAAATGCTCATTTTATTATATTTCGTTTTTTCTCCAGGAAATTAGGAGGATGTAATTACGCCCGACGAAGGTTTTTCCCTTTACAAGTTTCTTTAGGATTTAAAAAATCAGAACGGGGACATTTCCGCATGCAGACCCAAAAGGGAAATGGAATCATTTGGACAAGACAAGATCAGTCGCCAGAAGGCTTATCTTGTAATTATTTTTAATTTGAATCGAGCAGGAAATAAGGTGTTTACAGTGAAGAAAGTTATTCATTTCAAAGAGCCTCTAATAATTAAGAGGAACGGAGTTGTTATAATGTAAACAGGATATTGTGATGATAAACACAGACTTGATTATCGTAATAGATTTTGAATGTGAAATAAATGTTACAAAACATTTTTTCTTAATTATATTGTATACTTTAAAAATCAAGTAAAAGATGCCGACAGAATAGACAATTAAAAAAAATATATCGGTATCAGTTCTAACGTCAGACATTCACAAAGAAACTAAAGTCTTTGCAAATGCAAGGAATATATCAGACAATTTTAAATCCGTGTATAACGAACGAGCAAGTTAGTCCATTTGAGAGAGCGTCTAATAATGAAACGGAGCGGATTTGCGAGACGTCCCTCAGAAGTTAACAAAGGGGTGAATATGCTACTTACAAATTGGAGTGGCTTTGAAGCAAATGCGCAAAGTAATAACTGATCCTGCGCCGTGCAGCGCGACTCAATTTATTTTATTTCAAAAGTTTCGACGTCTTTCAAACGGAGATGCTTCTCCGGCGGCCCTATTGTTCGCTATCGCTTTTCACAATTCCAACGTCATAATGATCGAAGTGCCTATAGCGTTTATGGCAGTTAAGCCGGGAAGTCGGAAACGACAAACAATATCGTCGTCCCGTCGAGATGCCACACGGTTGTGGGCGTTACACTATAATCTTGGGTATTTCAGTGATTCAATCACGAGCCTGTGCGAACGTAACACATGAAACAATAAGTATCTAGAATTCAATTTCAAAAGTTATACTAATTTTCAGCCGAGGTGGCGGGAGGGAGCGCGTTCGTTACATCGGCGTTCAATTATATTCGATATTTCATACAAGTTTTAGTATACGCACTTGTGACCGACTTCCAACAGAACGTCTGTATTAAGTCTGACACGGCTGTCGTTAGTCACTTAACATCAGGTGGATTACATGTTCGTTTGCTACTCTAATATTCTTTAAAAAAGAAGTGTGCTAGTAATGTTTAGTTTATATTCATATTCATATATCTTTCATAACTTTGTAGTTTTATTTATACCATTAGATGAAAGAAAGAAATAAATTATTTACTATTCCTTGTGCACACAGCAGCAATATTAGTAGTCGCTAGTTCGATAACCTTAAGCGGAACTTCAGCTATATTCGAACAATCTTGAAGGTTCACGTAACTTATAACGCATTCAAAATGCTCGCATTTAAAAAATTCGCTACCATATGTTGCTGTGGACTGGAATTCCCAATAAGCAGTCCACAATTCGGCTTAGAATGCTCCCATTTTATAGTAAGATGATTCCATATTATCGGCCATAACGGTGAACCGAGATAAACGCTCCTCAAACTTCCACTCATTGACGGAACTTTTCCAATCTTCCGAAAAAAGTTGAAGCCGTGAGAGAAATTTTCCTTGGTTCATTGAGCCGAGAACATCTAAATTTAAAAGACGCGACAGAAAATAAACAAAGTTTGCTCATATATTTTTGTGTCACTTGCTCGACAATAGTTAAGGCAATGTTTTTCGGGTACAATAACACTGATTTTGCTATTTTTATAACTCACTTGAATAAACGAATGTTAGCTAGTCTACGCCCATTAGTCATCCCAGCAACATTACAACTACTTACCCGCATTACCGCTTATACTTTAGTTTTATAGCCACTTATAACCAAAGCAACTGCATATTCGTGTGCTACATCATAACATAAAAAAAAATGTAGAAACCTATATGCTACCAATTTTATCGATACCCGCCCCATCCGAACTCCTAAACGCCGCATATCTGAATGCCCTCTAAAATAGCTCAATAACATTTGCATATAATCGGCAAGCCGCACATTATCGGCAGCGAGGCGGAGATAAAAAGCGGAGAATCGCACATAAAGCGCTATCGGGATCGGCCGGAACGGAGCTGATACGGCCAGCCTCCATTACGAGATTACTGGCACAGGAGACCACGCGAACGCCGTGTCGAGTGATGCAGTCCAGGTGGGCCGATGCGTTAAGTAAATTAACGACCACCATACTCCGAGAGTAGGTCAAAATTATGCAGCTGTTTTTTTATATTTAGAGATAGGTTAGCTGAAGGTACGTTTTAAACATGTTTTGATTTTCAAATTTTATTGAATGGATAGTAGAGGTACTTCATGCGGGTACAAAAAATATTTGACCTTTTATAAATATTGTATCTGTGTAGGCTGAAAATGTTAGTTATTCATACGAACTCGTCGGATAAATGGAAAAGTGACAGACTTCAAAAAATTTAAACCATGGATTTTTTTTGTTAAATTCGGTCTATTCAGTAACAGTGAACTCTATTTTACTAATAATTTTGTTTGACAAAAAAAATTGCAATGTCCGTCTTCCATTCCATGAATCAAATGCTAAAATATAATTTATCCCATTATTATCTACCCCTAACTTCTCGCACAAAGTTGGGTTGGCGACAGATAAAAATATGAGATGTGGATTAATCTATACACAATATATTGGGTCCCCATTCGTATCGTATTCGAGTTAATACATTCTTCACGGGAGAGTCCGAGTTCCCCATTACGGGATTAGGGAAACGAACGACGCGAGGACCAGCCGGTAACGACTAGTGGACGGGGGATTTTTAAATCGGAATCACCGCTACCGTACACCGGATCCCCGTTTCTGTCCGCGTTCGTGTAATGTGATCGAATCGGATTTTCAAATAGGCCACAACGGAGAGAGCATTTCTCGGGTCGAGTCCGTAGTTACATGTGATAAAATTAGGTTAACATATTTAGATTATACCTGCATTCATTTAAATTTCATGTAACTGAATGGAAATTTAAATACAAATGAATAAAAATCATTACTTCAATGCTATTATCGTTGTGGATGTCTTGGTATTTTTCCGTGAAAAATATTCAATATAACAATATTTATATATTCGATAAGGGAAATAGGACATTGACTCATATCAAATTTATACTGAAATAGAAAAGGATCTTATTACGACCTATGGTCTCGGTCAAGAGATTACGAACATTTGCTTTCATTGTATTATTGGAATACTAAAATATATAAACGACGACCTCCGTGGCACAGACAGTGATGAGCCGTT
>DWIE01000566.1:0-14146 GCA_018248235.1 Choaspes benjaminii | reverse complement strand
CCGTTATCAGAAGCGGGATTACCAGACTTCTCGGGAACGTCAATCAGGTCAGAGTATTGTTATTTTATATTAAATCATCGTTCGCCTCACAAATCCGCAACTTTTTATAGAGGCGGAATTGAAGTGAGTTATAGATTTTGCTGGATTTTACTGAACCTATAACGACCGCGGGACAATTGTGAAATAATTTGCCTATCTATGTGGTTCTATTATAAACACGGTATAAAATATTAAAAGTTCTAAATTTATGATATTTGAATTAAAACTGGAATTAAATCATAAGATTAGAAGAGAAGGGATAATTCTTGCATGGCCTGATGACTATCTAAGTCCGCACTGACTTACATTAAATCGGTAATAATAATTTAATAGCAGACAACTACATGATCTATCATTGATATAACCATTTTTGTTATATGTTTTTTTACGTTATGAAGTAGCACACGGGTTTGCAGTCTACCTGATGATAAGTAGCTAATGCAGCCCATTATATCTGTTATGGCAAATTTGATTCTACTCTTAGGACATAGATCGATCGCCTCGTGTTCTCCGTATGTGGCCTATCACAACCCTACACCGAAACAAAGGGGTGCAAACACTACTGTGTCACGGTAGAAGTAGGTGTAACGGTTGTATCGACCCAGTCGAACATGAGTGTTCTACCAGCCATACTACGTAATTTATTATATTAAATATTGTGCTGACATTTGCTACTTTTCCCCCACTTGCTATGTACGTACGAACAAACACCTACATAAAAAGGAAATGTATTTCGTTACCAGTTTTTAATATTACTTTATAACTCACTGTAACGCGAGTGCGCTATCATGTTTGAAAAAACATTCTCTTAATTTGAACATGCCGGGGCTTGACCCACTACGCTGTTCCGCTGTGGTTTGTAGGCCGTTTATGAATATGTAATAAAAACTTTGTAGTTGAGATTCGTATAATGAATTTACGTGCTCTCGTTATACCGTATTTTCCGAACGCGTTTCAGTAATGAATTTTCGAACTGGCAATATTTTTTGTTATGTGGAGGAAATGTGATTGCGTTTCTTGCGCGCTCTTTTCGTGTGTGCCTTTAGGCGAAGTCTTTGCTAAGAAAACAAATTACTTTATTAATAGATTTTTGTTTAAAAAACTATGGTTATTATATTTACTATTTTTGTCGTCCAATGAGTTATTCAATTAATATATATTTTTTTATATTTTCAAGAGTTCTGCTTATTACTTAAGGTTTCATATTTAATGGAAGCGCAATATCTTATTACCGTCACTCCAATATCGCGCCAATGTAATTTCACCAGAGGGGAGCTACCTTCCTGAGATCGTAACATGTAATTAGATTTTTTCATATCGCCGCGGCAGGCTGTCACACCCGTCTGGCACACCTCGCCCCGCTAAAATTAGCCGGCAATCAGTGAAGTGCTGGTTTGGTAGGCAGGGAGCATAATTGAATGACCTGATATGTGCCTGCTATGGACAATAAGAGGTAATAAAAATACGAAGTGCTTATTGATCTAGGTTTTTTGTGTTTATTTGTTTTATACGGGAAATTGTAGATTATATTTATTTATCTTCTCATAACGTGGATCATAATTTTAGTGACATAATTAGGTACCTTATAATCATTCCGATATCAGAAAAAACTCTGAAAACAGTTTCAGTTAATTTTTCATTTATTTGTTTAACTTGTGTACGAAGTTCGCTTTGCCTTCGCTCACATCATACAAACTTTCATTCCCTTTTTTACCACATTAGGCGTTGAATTAATAAATTCTACAATCCTTCCTTAGTATTCACCTACACTGTTAATCTCCCTTTTTAATATATAAATCGATAAGTGACTGACTGATATATCAACGTACAGGCCGAATTACTTAGCCATGAAAATTAGAATGTTTTTACACTGTATGTGAGCAATAAAAAAGTATTTTTTAAAATTCCAAGTGGTGAAAAGGGGAGACGAAAATTTGTACGCTGCGAGCGAAGCCGCGGGAAATGCGCTCGTGCTTTTATTTATATAATATATGATGATGAAAGAATGTTGGTTGGTAAATGAATATGAATTATGTTACTACATACTACTATACTAGGATGCAAGTCAAAATGGGGAAAAGTAAATTTCTCCAATCAGTCGTGTACTTCTAAACAGTTCTGTTTTGTTGACATTCCCGTTAACAAAACTCATCTCCTACGGAAGGGATGGATGATTCACCGGATATGACTGTCTGGCGTTTAGGGGGGTCTAACGCTTTCTGGTCCTTCTCCAAATATATTTCCAGTGTTATACATGTTGACCATAATAAAGTTATTTATGCATTACATTGATACATTATTCTATCGCTTTCACTATAGCTTGCATCACATAGTTATGTGTCAGTAAGGAATCTTATTTAAAGCTGGATTCACCTACGTTCTCCCTTATTCCGTCCTGTGCGGAAGATGGAAAGCCTTTCTCTTTTATAAGATATAATAAGATTTTATTTTTTTAATTTTTTACCGAACTCTACAAAGTCTCTCAAAGTACGCTGAAGATTATTATCTTGTGTTGGAAAATTAATAGTTAACATAAGTTGTCTGTAATATGGATATAATTAAATATGATCATGCTTATGGGATTATAATAAAAAACTATTTTACTATTAAATTTTATGTGTATTACATAATTAATGATTATATTGTATTATTATATAAATCGTGCAGCTCTACCCCCTTAGCCATTTCCTTAAAATGATTGTCAAAGTTGTCGGGAAGAGACCGCTCATCCAGCGATAACACCGCCTTTTGTTATCACCTTATCTTCTTAGTTTTACTTCTTGGTAAATTGTTTGGTGTGCAACAAAGTCTAAATAATATTAAAATAATCTGATTTAAAGTAAATTATTATTATTTCGCCAGTCATAATAGAAAGCAATACGTATTAAAGTCCATAGCAGCTGAAATGTATAAAGTGAGTCATTCTCGGGCTCGGAGTAAACAGAGGGTTATTGATTAAAGCCCCTCCTAGCTGTCTAGTTTTCATAGCGTAATTAGGTTTGTCGGTTGTAAATAATAAGTATTGTGCGTGAATTTCGAAATTTTTACGGGTTGCACAAATGAATATGTTCAATTGAGTCGGTACCACCGTCACACTGCTTGTGTTTCTGTGTACGGGTGTCTTAGTCAGCATTCGCAGAACACGAGGCGTTCGATCTATGTCTTCAAGAGTAGCACCGCATCTGTATTTACAGATATCATTGGCTGCAGTAGCTACTTATCAGCAGGTAGACTGCAAGCCGGTGTGTTACTAGATAAAATAAAAAAATCATCGGTATATATAATGAAACTGTGAGAAGAATTTTTGTATACCGTTTCTGGTTGTTAATCTTCGCAAAATCTGAATAAATTTAAATGTTTCCGGTATATGTAAGCTTGGGGTAGCATTGAAAGTTTATTTTATTTATAGATACGTATATACATTTGAAAGTAAATAAACATGTGATACACAATTGGATAAAATAATAGGTATAATAGAATCTAGAAATTTCAAATTCCTTCCTCCCTCTCCTACAGAAATGCAAAAGACAATAGTAAATTTGTAGTAACTGTCCTCGTGATATTTACTAAACGAACGGGGATGGATTTACTGTATATAAGTATCGTTTCTACGTCTAAATATGAGCAGCACATAAGCCCAACAACATGCGAGCAAAATGCTAGTGATGTTATTTATTGTGGCAGACGCATTAGAGAAATTAAATTATAGTTCGTTTCTCCACGAGTACGTCCCTACGTCATTGAGACGTAGATAATAAAAACCTATTATTTAATAATCCAGTAGTATATGCAGCTACAAATCGATGTACACACTCGCACTCGAGTGTTCATCTTCATCTATATATATAAAAAAAAGGATATCTGAGTAACTGATATATACACAGACCAAACTACTAAGGCTAGGACTGTGAAAACCTGCATTTTACGATGTAGGTAAGCACGAAGGAAGGGTTTTTGGGAATTCAACCTCTAAGGTGGTGAAAAGGGGGGTGAAAGTCTGTGTGACGAGCGAAGCCTCGGGGAAATCGCTCGTCTGTACATATAGCAAAACCGTAAAAAGATTTTTTCTATAGACGTGTTTCTATGCTAATCTTCGAAGATGGTAAACAAATTTGGACGTTTATGTTTTATATTCACATTTTGAAAGCTCGTCTCACGTGCTAAGTTAAATATTTACAGCAACACTATAAACAATATGAACCAATATGAACAAAAGAAGCTAAAAGTTCACGCGTTGGATTCAAAGTATAGCTAGCTAGCTTAAAATGTAAATCTTACGTAGATGTTATCTATACTAATATAATAAAGCGGAAGAGATTTTTGTTTGTTTGTTTAAACGGAGTAATCTCTGTAAATACTATTCGGATTCTAAAAATTCTTTTTGTACATAATAGCCAGATTCATGAGGAATAACATGGCTAGCATTAGGCAACACCTCTCAGTTGCCCTTAAATATTGAGTTTTATAAAGTAAGTCGGTCATCTATACTAATAATAATATTATAAAGCTGAAGAGCTTTTTGTTTTTGTTTGTTAATTTGACTATGAAAACCGAGTGCGTGCCGCGAGTATAACCAGTTTAAAAAAAAATTTTGGCGCTATGTATCCGATTATTAAAATAATGAGTGAAATAAAATAATTTCGGTACTGAAGACAGCGTTTTTAAACTTTAATCAGGATAGCTATGAGTCAGTTAGGTTCAAACATCTCGTCGCGAGTCGTATGTTTTTTTCCGTAGAAACCTAAAGATGCAGTATATGTTCTCCGGTCTAAAGAATCTTAATTTATAAAATACAATACATACAATACAGGCGGTCCTATCGCTTAAGAGCGATCTCTTCCAGACAACCTTAAGAAGAGGGAAGGAATATGTTGACACTTTATGTTTAGCTTTATCAATTTAGTAGTGGTAAACCATTGCCAATAACGCCCGAGTCAGTACAACCGGCACGTCTATTTCTGATGGAAAGCAACTTTGTAGGATGTATCTTCATGTATGAGGCGTCAAAGGGTAGACACGCAGCTGTCAACACTTTCTATTAAGACAAAAGATCAGTTTGAAGTCTGTTACTGATGTCATGGGTTGCAGTGATCACTCAACATCTAGTGAATTGCTTACCAGTTTGTAACTCTATTTCTCAAGATTATGAGTAAGGATGAAAACAGCTCACGTAGGGACAAAATAAAAAATAGGAAATGCCGAAGCAGAAGTACCTTTTTACGTCGCCTCAAACACTGTCACCCTAAAATGGCTAGCCAGTGAGTCACGAAGTAAATATAAGGCAACATTAGTCACGGGCAGCAGCAATTGAATGGTCACTGGAAAGATTAAATTTGCGTAATTTATACGATTAGCTTCTAGATGCCAGTCTTTATGGCAGTTCGTGTTATTAATATTTACTGTGTTCTGTTTTTTCATAATTTTGTGATTAACAATATTGATTTCAATTAGGATAACTCAAGTCATGAAAGTGATGATAATTTGTCATTCTAATATCTCTCTCGGGAACCGAATCCGCTATATCATGTTTTTCAACCCGAATCGTCATCAAATACAATACCGGAGCCATCAAATATATATACTTCTATATGGAAATTAAATTAAATTAAAAGAAAAGTTCATAGTAACTAAAATAAACGAGTAATTACAAATTATAAATTTTCAGCAAACTTAATCAAAATGAAAGGTATATATGCAAACAATCAGCCACCATGTACATAGAGAAACAATATTTTTTCACCATATCTGTGCTCTTTTCTTTATGTCTCTAAATGTATAATTTGTCGGTAGTTACGTCACGAGTTAGAGCGCGTGATCAGCGAGCGGGACCGGCTGCTGGCGGAGAGCTCGGAGCTGGGCGCGGACAAGGCGACGCGCGAGTCGGAGCGCGCGGCGCTGCGGGCCGAGCTGAGGGAGGCCCGCCAGCGCGAGCAGAGGCTGCTGCTCGACATCGGCGATTTGGAAGACGAGAACATATCGCTGCAGAAACAAGTCTCAGCGTTGCGCTCGTCACAGGTCAGTAACGCGTATGTTATATTAGTGTATCCGTGCTGATTATCCGTTATGCGTCGAGTCACGAGAGGCTAAGCAGTGCGACTTGAGGGAGGACAGGGACTGGGACTGTTGCTCTATTTAGGCGTTCTGGAGGACGATACCATGTCGCTGCAGGAATAACTCTCCAGCACAGCGCTTCTCACAGGTCAGCGAAACGTTATATCTTTAAGCTCATGCTTGAGGTTGGTACTTAGAAGCTTGGTAGCTGAGGAAGGGGAAGCAGTGGAAACATAAGCTGTTATTAGATATAGGTGACCTGGAGGACAAGACAATTTCTCTGCAGAAACAGGGCACCAGGCGAACGTACGTCACAAGTCATTGATAGTTTCTTTACTGTGTAATATGTATTATCTGTTAAAACTTTTCAATGTCGTGTAAAAAGGTTAATAAATTCGCAATATGATAAAATGCCTAAATGTGAAATCTTTCCACAGCTCATTGAAATAAATAAGCTGCATATGATAAAAAATAAACATACCGGAACAGGGTAAAATAAAATCTTGGCACGAGTATTAATTGAGTCAACGATCTGTAGGATGATACAAATTGGACTCGTGGGCGTTGCATATCAGTGGCAATATATGACGTTGAATCATCTGCCCATGTTGCAGCAGAGTTAATGCTCAAGTAATAAAAACAGATTATTTCTTTCAACAGACACTTAAATTTTGATAAGGTTTTGACGTGAAATGTTTACTTCCAGGTTGAATTCGAAGGTTTAAAACATGAAGTTCGACAACTCCGAGAGGAAGCGGAGACTGCGCGTGCGTCTGCGGACGAAACGGCCGCGCTGCGCCGCATCGCTGAACGACAGCTGGCTGAAGCGCTGGAAGCGCTGCAGGCGGAGAGGGAAGCCAAATTCGCCGCAAAGAAGGAGCTCGACGCTCATCTCAGCAGAGAAGCCGCGTATAATATCACAAACTTGGCGTACAGTATACGAGGTACGTTTGTCAGATAATTGTATCCAGCTAATATGCAAACTCCGATTATGAGTATCTCCAAAATTATAAGAAACTTTGTCCCTATCCTTAATGAACACAGCGTTAAAGGTTTTTGCATGTTTATTTATTTATTTATTTATTCTTTATCGCAATTACCACACAAGAAGGTGTAGGGCGGATTTAATGCCTTTTGGCATTCTCTACCGACTGGTAGACTAACCCAAGCCGATTTTGAAAGCTTGTGGTAGGTGCGATTTGTAGAATGAGTAAAAATAAATATACATATATAATATTTATCCTCGTTATTACGGAATGTTCAATATTAGAGATGTATGATATGAAATAGTTTTTATTGTTTCAAATAAGACTGCATCGATTTTATTAAATTAATGGCATCCCCTATGTTAGGAGCAAAATAATGGAAGATGTAGGATTCTTTCAACCTTTATTTCTATTGATGAAATATGTATGAACACGTGTACACCGTACGCAGGTATGCCAGATGACAGCGCGGAGGAGGACGGCGAGGCGGGCGGGTCGGGCGCGGGCGAGCTGGCCGCCGGCGACCACCACGTGGACCTGTTCTCCGAGGTGCACCTGCACGAGATCTCACGTTTAGAGAAGCAGCTCGAGCAGGCGCACAACGAGAACGTGAGTGTGCCTTTATAGGTTTAATTCACCTGTTATCGGTTTTTATGATATAAACGAATACCGTAGAGTTGTCCGCCAGTTTGTTTAATTGTTTTTGGCTGCACTACATTATGATATTTTGTAGGTGAAGGATTTTTTATGTTTCGCTGGTCGATACTAGCGTGTACATATACACATGCACCAGCGTGCGCTTATTGTTGCTGTAGAAGAAAATGTTGCTCCCACATGCAGAACAAAAAGGTTTCGATCTTTTTATTTTGTGATCGATGTTGGTCACAAATGTCGCGGTTCACAGTACTCATTGACTACACTACATTGGGTGTAAGTAATATATGGGTACACTTATTGTGCGATAATATGTACCTTACGAGTGATAGAGCTAACATGTTCGCCTGGTCGGTACCATCGTAACGTCTAGTTTTGCCGGGAAACAGTAATGTAAGCATTTGTTATTTCGTTGTAAGGATGTGATAGGTATACACAACACGAGGCGTTCAATCTGCCCGTAATATAATCTATATAATATAATCTATGCCCGTACATAAGCAGAGCAGACAGCATACACAGTCTTGAGCTGCAGTAGACAGTAACTGCGAGGCCTCGTGCTACGTCCTGTTAAGTATATGTGCACATATGCGTGTATACAGTTTTACATGTTTGGCGTGTCCGCCATCTTAACGCCGGATTAAAGCAGTGCGTTGATACCCGTGTTGCGGTGCCTTGCGTCTCCAACCTGTCGTAACGGCGGTGCCCGCCCGCAGAGCCAGCTGTCGGCGTCGATGCGCGCGGCGCAGGCGGCGGCGGAGAGCGAGGGCGCGGCCGCGGCCGTGCTGCGCGCCGGGCTCACGCGCGCCGCCTCGCGCGTCACGGCGCTGCGCTCGCTGCACGACGACTGCGCGCCGCTGGAGGACGACAAGTCGGACAGCGGCGTGTCGGGCGTGTCGAGCGTGTCGAGCGTGTCCAGCGTGTCGAGCGTGTCGCAGGGCGGCATCGCGGCGCGCGCGGCGCGCTGGCTGACGTGGTGGCGCGTGTCGGGCGGCGAGCTGGGCGCGCTGGCCGCGGCGCTGGGCGAGCTGCTGGCGGCCGGCGCGCCCGACGGCTCGCCCGCCGCGCTGCAGCGGCAGGCGCTGGCCGCGCTGGCCGACCGCGTGGCCGAGGCCGAGCTGCGCTGCGCCGCGCTGCAGGCCGACGCCGACCTGCTGCGCGCGCTCGCCGGAGGTGCGGGTCGCGCGCTGTCGTCGGCGGCGCCCGCGCTGACGTCCGCGGCCGAGACGCTGGCGCAGCTCTACCACCACGTGTGCGCCGTCAACGGCACGCAGCCCGAGCGCGTGCTGCTCGAGCACGCCGGACAGACCGACGCGAGCGGCGCGGAGGGCGGCGCGGTGGAGCAGGAGGCGCTGGCGCTGGCGGCGGGCGAGCTGCAGGGGCTGCGCGCGGCGGCCGGCGTGGCGCGCTCGGCGGACACGCTGCTGGACCAGCTGGCGCACCTGCGCGCCGCGCTCGACGCCGCGCTCGACTCGCGCCACCCGCGCCACCGCGCGCCGCAGCAGCAGGCTTTAGAATCGGAAGAACGTTGTGCGGAATTAGGCGAGCTGCAAGAACAAGTTATCAAGCTGAAGTCGTTACTGTCGACCAAGCGCGAACAGATCGCCACGCTGCGCACGGTGCTCAAGTCGAACAAGAACACCGCCGAGGTGGCGCTCGCGAACCTCAAGTCGAAGTACGAGACCGAGAAGACGATTGTCACAGAGACGATGCTCAAGCTGAGGAACGAGCTGCGGCTGCTTAAGGAGGACGCGGCTACATTCTCAAGCCTCCGCGCGATGTTCGCGGCGCGCTGCGAGGAGTACGTGACGCAGGTGGACGAGCTGACGCAGGCGCTGGCGGGCGCGGAGGAGGAGAAGAAGACGCTCAACCAGCTGCTGCGCCTCGCCGTGCAGCAGAAGCTCACGCTCACGCAGCGCCTGGAGGAGCTCGAGGTGGACCGCGAGATGCGCACGCGGCGCGTGCCGAAGGCGGCGGGCGCGGCGCGCGCGCGCGGCCGCGACTTCTAGCGGCTGCTGCTGGCGCTCAAGGCCGCCGCTGCAGCGCTGCGCGCGCTGCTGGCCGCGCGCCGCTAGCCGCCAGCCGCCCGCCGGCCGCCGCCCGCCGCCCGCCGGCCGCCGCGCGTGCAGTGCAGTGCCCGCAGTGCCCGCAGGGACTCTTCCCTTGGACGTCTATCGATATCGAGTATGCGTAGAGGAATCGACTCGGTGTCGATTCGGATAGTGTAAGCGCATTGGACTAAAATGATTTGTACGTTTTGTAAGAAAATGTAGTAGTACAGCGAGTCCGCGGCCGCCCCCGCCCCCTCCGCGTGTCCCTGACGCACGCGAACTGTTTTGATGTTTGACGAGTATTTTTGTATCTGGTTTGGTGTATTTTATTATGCTGATGAATTTATCACCGTTGTTATGTGATCGCACCTCCGCGTTTCCCTTGCGAGATGCAGATTTTACTATTTATTACGCCGATGGTTAAACAGGAAGATGAAACCGTGCAACGTTATTTTTTATTATATACATATTTAAAAAAAATAGAATCGTACGATTCACGATATATGTACATATTATGAAATCCTTTACTCGATACGAATGTTTAGTACGTCCAAGAAAAAAAAAATCTAAATTTATTCATCGATGTCCATCCATTGTGTGCGCAAAAAGACTATGTAATCTGTTCTCTAGTTGATACGTTTGTTGTGTTGTTGTGGCCCTCTGCCGACTACTTTCGTCCATCTTGTTCTAGTTGTATTTGTAGTGTTTCCGTATTATTTATTTGGTTGATGTAATATTGAGACTGCTGCGACGACGGAGTCGGACACCTCGGCTTTGCGGCTGCCCATCGCAATCCAACTTGTAGTATGATTTTTATTGTTTCAAGGTTAACCGAGACCGCAAGAAATATGGAGTAATATTAGGTAGCCCTAAAGGCTCGCGCGAGCGGCAGGCCGCGGTCCGCCTCCGGGCGTCGCCAGCGCACTCTGCCGTCCTGTGGCGACGCCACACGCGTCCATTTCTTGTCCACAGTCCGGTCGACCCCTACCGACGTTTTTACTCACCCTTTTTTAAAAAAAACTTTTTCTTATTATCCAGAGGATATTTTAAAAAAAACAGCGATTCGGATACTTGGCTGCTCAAAATTTTGCTCACGTGGGTCGATCGGCATTCTATTGATAAGACAAAATTTACGAAAGATTATTATCGATTAAAGTGTTACGATGTTATTGTTTACGTTACTTGACGTTTGCAGCTTCCCGTGATAAGATTGCGTGAAACCGGTCGATGACGTAGTCGTTATATCCTTCTGGCGTTCCGCTGGACTTAGGCTAGTTCAACCGTTCCATGTAGTGGGGCACTCGCCCGTAGTAGGTATTCTTACTGGTTTAGGTGTAGCCCTAGTTAGTACGTTAACCTTCAAGTATACTTCGTAGGTTATCCGCGCGGCTCGCCTTCACAAAGGCGGGTCGCGAAATTATTTGCAATATTAACCATTAGAATAATTGGTTTGCATAGCTCAAAGCGGTCCGCGCCGCCCGAGGACCATAGCCTTGCATTTATTGTTTTTAGACTATTAATATTATTATTATTATTATTACTTATAGCTTTTATCGTAGATCATTCTTCGTGTACTTAAACGATGGACTTACCACTTAGCGTTAGTGTATTATTTTTCAAGTATTATTTTCCCTTCGTTAGCTTAGCAGCAGACATCGTTTATGTATTGTTTGTATCTAGTCACTGTCGGCCGCGGGAGGCTCCGCGCCGCGCCCGCAGGAGCTCCTGCCTTCGGTCGTGTAACGCATATCCTTGTATTGTTATCTTGCGTCCACTATTGTCTGTTCCCCTACGTTATCGTGTATTTTCGAAGTTGTTATATTTACCTTATTTATCTGTCGTGTTTCTTGACATCGTAATTTTTACAGTTATTTATTATAATCGCGTTAGTTATGATATTGTTAACCTGGTTGACTATACGCCGCGCGCGCAGCCGGCCGGCGTATTGCGAGTTGAGTATTGTGTATTGTGTATTGTACAGGGCGAATCGGCTCGATGTCTGCTGCCACTCGCGGTGGTGGTGTTAAGAGCGATTAACCAAATATTATTTTCTTTATACAGTTTATATAACACTTTAGATCACTTATTTTTCATATAGGCGTAGATTTTATTTTATATTATATTATAGATAAATATTATGACCTTTATTATTTAAATAACAAAGTATATGAAATATCCGCTACCTTATTTGTATTGCCACATGAAGTAAGTGATCGACAACTCGACGCATGATTGTTCCCACAGCTATTGTCATCAATTCTCTTACTACTTAGCTGAAGTACGTTGTTTGTTCCGTAGGCCTCTGATATTGCACTGTTTGATGGTTCACTGACACCACAGTATGTTTTATTTTCCTTCTCACTTAGTTACACAAGATGGCCACTTGTCCAGTAATTTCTCTTGATTTAATGTAATCACACCAGATTACATGTCTTTGCATAATTGAATCTCATCACAAACGTAACTCATGAGCTTTTCAGAGTATAAAATATGGTCGCATAATATTTATACAATGCAATATATTGTTACTGACGACAATGGATCGAGCCAGCCGGGAACATATCATGACAGAGCGGATTTATTTTAAACTTATGGCACGCCGTGTTGTCGCAATGACTGATATGATTCATGTACGTGAATAATAAAATGATATATTTAAACATTTGTTTTATTTACCTCCTGTGTTTACTTTTAAAAAGGAGTGCCTAGAGATTTTTCCTCCGCCTTTTTTCTCTAGGTCAACCTCCCCATAAGCCTAATTGGGGTAATGCCGACGACCGTAAATACATGTAAACCTAATATCCTTCAAGTGTACGTTATGATGAAATAAAAGTTTTAAATTTGATTTGAACACATATACACACATATATGGCTGACTGACATATCAACGCACATCCCAAAGTACTGGGGCTAGGACCGTGAAATTTGCATACGAGCTCCTTTCTCGCGGTAGGTGAGCACTAAGGAAGGGTTTTTGGTAATGCAACCCCTAAGGTGGTAAAAAGGGGGTAAAAATTTGTTGGGCGCGAGCGAAGCCGCGGGGAAAGCTCGCGTTATAACGATATATATGTATACACGGAAATGTCACGTGTAACGGCTACAGGAGAAGAACAAGATACCAATAAGGGCGGATCATGAATGCGTAATGAAAGTTTCGAGTTTCCTTTGAAGTTGTGCAGAAGCGGCCTAATGATTGTTAACAGCTATGATTTATTTAATTATCGGAGACGCTCCGTCCAACTAATTACTAACAAATTAACAATGAAGTTCTAGGCAATTTATAATATTGAGAATAGGTTGTAGGCTACTGTGTGCCTTCGGAAGTAGCACCAGCGCACGCGCCGTAGACCACGGTCAAGCGTCACAGATATGGTGGTAGACATTATGCATCGGATGCGCCAACGTTTTAATAGTCATACAATCTATCACGTCTATTTCTGCTATGAAGTAACACGCGAGCTCTATCTCAGTTAGCAGGGAGTGGGTGCCGGCACGCGCAAGGCACACGAGGCAACCAACTTAGCCCCTTTTTTTTCATGGGGAAATCCATCATGGATTCCTGACGCCCTGGGGAGAGTGTCAGGTGATGTCGGACTCCTACCGACTAAAACCCCACGGTGTCCCTTCACTACGCCTTTGTGCTGAGGACACGGGAACGCAAGCATACTTCCGCGACCTCAGCAGTAATCAGGTACCCTGCATGCCCGTTTGTTACTCTAAACTTAATAAAAAAAAACCAATCAGCCATAACAATATTTTAAACTTCCTCGAAAGGCAGCAGAGGAGCAAAAAGGGAACAAAACTCTTTACAAGTTAAGAGTTGTACAAAACCACACATACATACAGCCTGCGCGCTGATGGTGATGAGACGTTGTGGGTTCGATTCCGGCGGGAAGGCAAATTTTCTAATTTGTTTCAAGTCTGGAAAACCTTACGTGTGATAGAACTTTCATGTCTGAGTGGGTCGGTGGATGTGTGAAGATGGCTTCACACATAAGTGTGTCAAAGCACATGTAACGCGAGGACGTGGGGTCGATCCCCGCGGCGAAATTATTTTGCTAACTTTTTTTCATGAATATTTTCAACTTGGTAAGTACCCCTTACATTAATCCTGCCGTGAAACAAGACTACTAGTGTTTCGGTGTAAGGATGTGATAGCTAACGCATGCAGTACACGAGTAGTTCGATCTATGTCCTGAAAAGTTGCACCATATTTGTGACTACAGATGTCATGGGCTGCAGTAGCTACGTACGGGTAGACTGCAAGCCCGTGTGCTTTTTTTTATGTTATGAAGTAACACACGGTCTTGCAGTCTACCTGCTGGTAAGTAGCTACTGCAGCCCATGACATCTGTAAACACAGAT
>DWIE01000565.1:0-14149 GCA_018248235.1 Choaspes benjaminii | reverse complement strand
GGCGGTACGAAGTTCGCCGGGTTAGCTAGTTATTTAATAAAATGTAGTCAGACAGTGTTAATTATCATAGTACGATTCGTAAGGTTATTTCGGAATTGTTCTATTTGAACGATTCTGTACATACATTTTTAACCTGTGTTTTAAATGAAACTATCAGTGGTTTGTTTATATTTGCTCACTATGATGAACATACCTATTTAAAATAAAACAATTAAGTACAATATTTTCACCAGGCACCTGTCTAAGAAGTACCCAATTTAAATTAAGTAAATTGCAATAACCTATCATGGTAGTTCATATGTAGAATAATAATAAAATATAGTCAGTGATAAAAACGCCAACAACACTACATCGTCATTCTGAGCTATAAATCGCGGTTAACAGTCGTGAAATTTCGCGAAACCAATTACGTAAAAGATTGAGCTTTTGCGTCGCCGCGCGCCTTTATTTGGTCATCATTTTCTGGGCGATGACAAATGTAATAGGCAGGGTACTTGTGAAATGAGGTGTGAATATTGCGTCTCCGCGGGATACATGCGTCCAGACCCCATGGGGTCGCTCCCCAGCTGGCTCCCCCACACCCTTTACGTTACGAACTACAATGCCCTTCAAATTACACGCAGGTACTATGCTCGTACGGTCGTACGCACTGTGGACGTCGACTGTTCACATTGTCTATTTATTTGCCGATTGTTAAATAAATTGATGGCGCGTGTCCGTCGGTTTTTGGAGTTTGCTGTCAGATGATGTGATTATACGTACATCTTATTTTGCAAATACAGGTTTTACTTTATTAACTTAGGATAACTAAAACACATGTAGTATGATTTGAAACAGATTGAAATTTAAATATCTTAATCTATAATGTGCCTTACAATATACTTACAAATGTTATAAAAAATATATCTGCAGAATATTTTAGGCATAACGTCTTCGTTAAACTTAATAGGTCTACTAATTGAAAAACACTTCATTTTTCTATAATTTACTAAGATTCTAGCTAACAACTAGTATACATATATATGTAGTATGTTTTCGTGTTGTAGCATATCTGGTAGTTATATTAAACGCACTGGCGAGTGGGCTGCGGCGCGGCCCGCACCATCCCCACGGCGAATCACCAGTAGACCACAAACACCATCACTACAAGCCTAGAGGCTCGGACTCTATGATGGGTGACACTGAATTACTTCACGACAAAAAGTAAGTAATGCATGAGTACATTTAACTATTTAAATCATTTTTAAACAATACAATATAGAAGAAAAAAATGTACAACATTTTTGTTCAGACATTAAGTTTGAATTAAACATACTATTTCATTATTAAAATGAGAGTGACACACGGGCGTCCAGTTCACCTGATGTTAAGTGCCGCCCATGACAAAAATGTTCGCCTCATGAACCCTGTGTGTGCTCGTTGACACACCCTTCAAGCTGTAACACAACTTATAAGAGGTTTTTCACAACCGAAATAGTTGTGATGGTGATACTCACCCGGCCGAACCTGGTCAGATTCCACCACCAAAATACTAACTGCACAAAAATTACTATGGTATAGCGACTGACATCTTTGCACTATATTTGTTTTATAGAAAAGCTCTGGAAGTGAATGTTAGACTTATGAGAGTTTGTTAAGTCATAATTGTGTATAAGAACTATAAATACTATTAACTTTTAGACACATAGAAGAAGACGCGGTGGTATTAACTGCGGAAGCATTGAAGAACATGACCCCAGAGGAATTAGAGTTTCACTATTTTTCGGCACACGACTTTGACAAAAACTCTAAATTAGATGGATTAGAATTATTAAAGGTAATAACCACACTCTACGTATTTTTGGACATGTTATCTGAAATTTCTTACGTCACATACGAATTCAGAAAAACAGTTATTGAATGTAGTTAGTTCTATCATAATTTTAATATCTTGAACTTCTTTAAATATCAATTTAGGGTGTCGTACCTTAAAATGAAAATAATAAGCTCTTATTAGATCACATGTGTGCTAGTCACAGTTGATTTACTTTGAATTTACTCGATACATTAAGTTGAAATTTAGTACGCATAAATCTTTCTTTTTTTATATCTTTGACCCAAATACGGATGGATAACATAAATAAATGACTTTTAAACATAACAATATGAATGACATGTTTTTGGATGTTAAGTTATAAATCTACACAAAAACTGTACTGTATATCAAATAAAAGGGCCTGTTGTGAGGGTCACGACCAATTTTGGATAAAAAAATATATGAAAATTTACCATTCCCGCTTGTTATCTAAATATTATTAAAGCATTTTTTTAATTCAGCGAATCATACTTTTCTTTATAAATAACGAGACAACCTATAAGAAATCTATGTTTTTAAAATAAATGAATTTAAAATAAAAGAATTTCGCAATGTTTGTGCGGACACTTACTTTTGTAGTTTGAATGAAACTCGCATATGGCCCGATTTTTAATAACAGTGAGAAATTCTATAACAATTCTGCAACTTTATGATAAAAACATGAATAATATATTACAGGCAATATATCATACAGTAGAACATGATACGACAGACGAAGATATCGAGTCTCATATAGAAACACATAACGACATGGAGGCGTTTATTGGTATGTATGAATGTAGGTACCGATATAGATATACGATGTGTGCTCAATGTTATTTATGTGCTACGTTTACACAATTTAGTTTTGTCAGGTTCATTAAACTATGGTCCAATATCAGACGGTACTGAAACGATAATTAAATAGATTCTTCAGTTACGATTAATTATTATTTTGATCGTCCAATCATAATTACCTCGTAACTTATATCTGTAGTTCTTATATCTTTGGGCTAAAAGCTAAGGATCTGTAGGTTTTGAAGTTAGGAAATCGTCAATCAGTTTCTGGACTTGCAGTCCGCTTGATGGTAAGAATTAGCTAATGCACCCAATTACGTCTGTAACCAATGCTACATATACGGTATCACTAAGGAGTATGTCCTAAGGAGGACAAACATGGAGTGAATATACTTATCACACACTTATGCTGAGACACAAAAAGAAACGCCACCTTCATTATTCTTAAATATTCCAAACGAATACTGAATTACATTATACTACCTACCTACGTTAATTGATATTGCACGATCTTTTGGTGGTTGAAATTGCGACTTCTGAAGGATTTGATTGCTGGTTCGGTAAAAGCTTTTAAAACTATAGAGGGTTTTCTTGTGAATAAGAAAAATCCGTTCATCCGTAAATTGCAATAGGCTCGCCCCTTATAACATGTGATCTAAACGTAACTGGCGAAACATGGGAGATGGAACTTAACACTTTTGAGTAAATAAAGGCGTGAGTAATGTTTAAGTGAACTGTAATTGTTTAATCAGGTTTCCATTAATTCCAGCTCTAGTGGACCAGACTCTAGCTTTAGACGACACGGACAATGACGGATACGTGTCGTACGCGGAGTACCGCGCGGCGAGAGTACTCAACCCCTCTGCCAGGACGTCTCGGGTCGTGGTCCCTTGATATAACATGTTTAGATGTGAGTATTCATGTAATTAAAGTACATCGCGTGTTTATGTATGTCTTATAAGGCATCTTTATAAATGATTAGTTTTAGAGATTTCGGTGCATGTTTTTTATAATTTTACTAATCCAATTCCATACACAAATAATAATTGTCCAAACATCAATGTGTTTTATCTGAATTAAATTAACGGTGAACGAAAGCAAAGGGAATGGATTTATATTCCTTTTTTACATTTTACATTACGGCTAATTAAAATAATTAAAGGTTAAGGGTAGTATTCAAACACCTAATACTTTATTACTTACTATCTTCAGTAATCAACACGGAAAAGTGTGCCAATGACCCTATACGAATTGATGTTATTAATATGAGTTTTTAAATGCAATAAAACTTCTTTTGCTTAGTAATATTTATTATGTATATCTCATTCACCTTCGAATAGCCCTTTCTATATACAATAACAAAAATAATAAGTCTTAACTAGGTTATGATTGGAAAATATTATTATGTATATTCAATAATTATTACATGTAATAAAAATGTTTTAGTTTCGAAGTATGCTGTTTTATATATAATATTACTGGAAAAATGTTGTATTTATTACTTTTCTTTGTTTACAGCGGGGGCTATTATTGAAGTTTTACAGAGGATTCTGCGCAAACATTTCTATTAAGCTGCCTTCCGACAACACT
Source organism: Choaspes benjaminii (assembly GCA_018248235.1). Taxonomy (NCBI): domain Eukaryota; kingdom Metazoa; phylum Arthropoda; class Insecta; order Lepidoptera; family Hesperiidae; genus Choaspes; species Choaspes benjaminii. The sequence goes on along the minus strand of DWIE01000565.1, from coordinate 9,927 downwards.
GCATTCAGACCTGTTATTTTATAAGTCAACCTTCCTGTTCAAAGTTCCTGAAGCACTACTGGGAAGTATTGAAATTATTTATAATGCGAGGTAATTTTAAAGTATGATAGTATATTATTAATTTTCAGGCTCTTATGTTAGACAGTTTTTCGTAAACATTTAGTGATGAGAATATACTTAACTAAGTTAAATATACTATATTTACTTAATATTTATTTCTTATTTTATATTTTGTAATTCACTGTTATTACACTGAAATACATTAATTTCGTTTTTTTTATTGTTCATCAATTGTACAATGAGTTGTATTGTATTTTGTAAAATTGTTTAATAATTTTAGTGTGTATTATACAATATCTTTGCGCTTCTCGTGGAAATAGACATATTAATTATCTGTGACTAAAGATTAGCATCTGGGAATAGAGGTCACATTGGGATAAGTTTTCTAGCAAATCTCATAAAGGCCGTTTTTACAGTAGTGATGTCATGGTTCAGGCATAATCCTGACTTCTGTGTATAGTCTCAACGCTCTATTGCACCGAGATGAAACGGTTGCGGAACTGATTGTGTAAAGCTAGCGACCAAGCGTGTGAGTCGTCGTGTAGCGTTTGATTATCGACTTATTCCGTGACCAAATTGAATAGTATTTAGGTTAGGTGGTCCTGAAGGCTGGTATGTGTCTCTCTATCATGGCTGTTTTAATTTTGTTGCTGCGTTTTGGTTACGCTGCCATAGCATATCGGTGTAAAGGTCGTAATAAATGCGGTGACCTGGTGACAGCGTGCCACCATTATTCGCCACAGCGGTAACGCTTGTCGCAGGATCGGCCGCCTTCCCCCCACGCAGCTGCTTCCTTGATGCCATTCGAGATGTCCTCGTAGGGTTCCAGATCTATGCTGTTCCTGGTTAAAAATTCAATATTTCTCAATTAAATCATTCGGTATTGTAAATAGTTCATTAAAACAGAATATAGAATACAGTATCGTGGACAGAATTGTGTAATGTGTAGAAGAAGCAAAATTTTACGTTATGTGTTACGAGTGAATGAAAATCACTAGAAGTTATGTTACATATACAAAACTATAATATAAATAATACAATAAATTAATTCATTATCCTTGTCTTTAAATGTTACTTTAAGGAATCTGCAATGTACAAATAGTCTTATTAAATAATAACATTGTAAAATAACATGGAATAAAATAAACATTTTGTACTTCATATCAGATATTATTATTTTTTTGTAATTATTTCTTGTGTTAAAGACAAAAGTAGGTTCAATCAACTTTCGATCTCATAACATATCTTTCTTTATTACATGATGTATTCTAGATCATTGAGGGATTTTTCTTAAAACAATCCTTGCAATTGGACGAGACTAATTAATTATATCTACACATACCCCTGAACAAGTTTGGCTCCTTGTAGAATCAACTCTGCGCTAGAGGAGTATAGAGCGGCCTGGTGCGGCTTCTGGCAAGAGAGCCGGTAAAGACAACTGTAGTTATTGCTCTGGTTGCCCGCCAAGTAGCTCAGGTATAACAGAATCTCGTCCTCTGTTATGTAGGCAGCGTTAACGTTATCTGTAAAATATTATGTACAATTGTAAGAATGATTGTGCTAGGAATTATATAAAACAAAACGAATTTAACGGGATAGTGGCGAGATTTTTTTAGAACGGCTAAAAAGTAAAGGATGTTGTTTTGAAATATTAATAGACAAGATAGAGAAGCTAATTATAATATTGCGTGTGAATGTTACATTGAGCATCACTAGAGTGAAATATATTATCATATAGGCGTATATCATAATGAACTTAACAAACATATATTTTCAATACGACTTCATAATTTATATGAAAGTACTCTATCGGTTTTGTTCAAAATAATTGAAGTGCAAAAAGAATATTTATATCAGAATGTGTTGAGTTACGCATGTGTGGCGTTTTTTTTTTTTAATGTAATGAAGTAGGACACTGGCTTGCTGTCTACCTGCTGGTAAGTAGCTACTGCAGCCGATGACATCTGTAATCACAGATACAGTGCTACTCCTGGGGACAAATCGAACGCCTCGTGGTCTGCCATATGCTGGCTATCACATCGAAACACAGGTAGTGGGAACACTACTGTTCCACGGCATAAATAGGTGTGACGGTGGTACCCACCCAATCGAGCATATTCTTGTTCTACCATGTGTTGGCGTTCGCCTCCAAACAATAAATACGGTCTATATTTATGTAAAACTACTTTAATTTACGTTCTTAACCGACATTTTAGTTAATATAATATGTTTCTATTCACAATTGTAAAAGTTATACAGACGAATAGACTCAACTGTATCATTGGGCTGCTGAACACGAAAATGCTGCACGAATATTTTCGATTGTATTAGAGGTAGATAAGCTAAGCGCAGGCGAGACGTGACATGATCCTTTTAGCCGATGAATCAGTTGGTCATTTGGCGAGCGAGTGTCTGTAAAGTAGCGCTAATCCTTTACCAATGGGATTACCGCAGGCCGGACACGAGAAAAGCATCATGGGTCAGATTGGATTGGGTGTCCGACCCCGACGGGTGGTCAGTAGCACGTGGTTTTATAATCACCAGATGCATGCATGAGGGTTAATAACGGCGGAAGTAAATAGTTTCCTGGTCATTGTATAGCTGAACTATTAGATAGTATGTTAGATGTTTATAGATAGAGTTGATGTTGAAACCTAGTCCTTCTAGCGCTAGTGTCGAGCAAATATAATGTAATCCTTTCTCATCATAATTATTATTTATACAATGTTTGTCATAGACAAATCAAAGATTCGTGGCGTGAAAAAATAATGTAATCTTATCGCGTAAATTATCTGTATTATTATTATTATTAGACATCATCTAACATTATCTATATGATTTATTGTTTATGCACTTGAAAAATAAAGTAGTACATATTGCAGAACTATAATTGCATCATTCTTTGGCCGTTGTCATGGACTGTAGTAATCATTTAACACCAGGTGAACTGCGTGCCCGTATGCTACTCTACTTTTTATTAAAAAAAACTACGTATTATATTATGAAATATTATATATTTATTTGTTTTAATTTTTTAAAAGGTCTTAGTTGTAACTTTTAATTTAAATTGTGTCTATTATGACGTATGCTTACCATTCAAACTTCTTCCATAGTGATGCCCTTTCCAAGCACCAGCACCGAAGAAACCCGCGGCTAATATTAAAGCTTTGAGGACTATTAGAATTACTAGGTTTGTCAGGTTTAAGCTTAGTACCTGGAAAATAATAAATAATGACATGAATCCAGATGTTTCAAGCTAATTAAAATAGAAGACAATATATAATTTTTACTTGCACCGCAATCGGTTTAAAGTTCTGAGATTAAAAGAAACTGTAATTTATTAATATCACAATATAATTATAAAGTAATAAAAAAGTTTATTTTTATTATCTACATCATTTTGCTTTATATTTACATGTGCTTTACATTAAAATAATAATGTTTATATTATAGTATTATTTATACCAACGGAAGAAACATAAATTTATTTATTACATACATGGGGTACATTCCAGAAAAAAAAGAAGAAAGGATGACAAACATCTTTTACGGAATAGACAAAGGAAATTGAAATTTGAAGAAACCTGGATGGGTTGAGTCATAGCGTTATCGTTCGAAAAGCTTATTCATGCAAAAAAAATGCGTGCAACTTTGCTTAGCAGTGCGATACGAACCTGCGAAACGCAGTCAAAACCAACCTGACTGCTTCCTGTCGATCTGGCGATGAAATCCTTCGCGAGGCTCGACATCACCTGACCACCAGTACCACTCAGAAAACTGCCGGCTGTTTCCAGGAAAGACGATCTTCCGTAATGGGCAGTGTCGTTCAGTTCCCTATCGATTCTGTCAATGGATTCTTCGTTTTTGAAAGGCACATACGGCTTCTCTTTCGGCAGAAGGGTGTTCGTCTCGAAGGTCTGTTTGGGATACAGTTTCTTCGCGTACTGCGGAGAGGAGTACGCTCCTAAGTGTTCCGTTGATACTAGAACAACGCAACACAGGAACACGAATATCGCAACCATTTTTCAACGTAACTGGGAAGCAACTGCGGGTTGCCAGGAAGCAGGTAGTGTAAACAATGCAGTGCGATAGGATATGAGCCGGTGCGACTGTATTTCGCTATTTTATCTCTTCCAGACCGCTTTTGTTTGTCGCACGCACGATGACATCTCCTAATGGCGCTATTGTTGTTGCTTGATAGTGGCGTTTTTTATTATGGTTTTCATCGGTTAGTATGTCCATTTGCAAGAACTAAATAATGAAATAAAGTTGAATTTAGAGATAGTTCAAAACAGCAGCTTTGATATAACATTTCGTAAAAGTATAGATGTTAAGAAATATGAGCCTAAAAAAATGTAAGTCTCAAAAAAAATTTGAAGAAGGGGTGAAAGAAAATTTTAAGATGAAATCAAATAGGTAAAGACCATTGCAACACAGTACTTGAGTTTTAGTTGTAAATGCAGTGTTGCAAATGCAGATCTACCGTAAGTGTAGAAAGTTCGTGGTCTGTAAATGACGATAGTTTCCAATACATTAGAGGGAATATTACTGGTTCATCTGATAATTAGGTAACTGTTGTGGTGATATAATAAAATGGAGTTGATTATTATTTCTTATTATCTTCTACTTCCATTCGAGTGTTAAATTACCAATATTTTTTCTAGATGGTACAAATAACTTTAAGTAACAGCACTACAATACAAACTTAATATAAGTTTATACAAGCATGCAGAACACCAGGCGTGCGATCAATGACCTTAAGAGTAGCACCGTATCTGTGATTACATATGTCATGGGCTGTAATTGCCACTTATCGTTAGGTGATCTGCAAGCCCGTGTCCTACTCATAACATGAAAAAAAAAGAAAATAGTGGCGAACCTATTGACATTTACCGGGCTTTTAAAATTGAAAATTTATACAATACACACAACAAAAAAGTAAAAGCGCCGACGGTCACAATACTAGCAAGGCGACAATGACAAAGCTACCGGAACATCTTTGTGTAGCGGGCCGTCGATTCCGTAACCGTTACATGTGGCGGAGGCGTTGCAGTTTCGGTAACAGATGATGGCGCTCTGACATAATACTTCATCATACTGAAATTGAAACCGTGAGCTTCATACAACGTAGATGTATATTGATAAATAGCATCAAACTGGTAACATATGATGCATATTACCAGTTTAATACCATTTATTATAATTCATGTTTAAGGTAAAATCATTATTATGTACCGTAGACATTTTCTAAAATGGCAACATTAGGCTGAATGTTTACTTTTATATGTTAGCCTTCTTTCCTTTACACAAAAATGGCCTAATTATTTTATACTTAAATATAAATATTAATCTGTTCTGATCTACTATCCCCTTACAGGTAATTTAAATAGTGTTTATCATGTTGGCGTAACTAATAAATATATAAATACAGAAAGTAAGTTAAAACACATTATTTCCTCGCATTTTCATAAAAAAAATAGTGAGCATAAGTGATTGATTATAATGAGGTACAATATACTTCGATCTATTTAAGTAATAAAGAAAAATATAAAGCAACACTAATTTTATTTTACTTGCCAGACTCCCACTACAACTGTGCAATTAGAAGCTTTCTTCAAAGATCATTTGTTTAATAATAGTTTTTGTTAGAACATAACGTCCATAAATATATCATAGCATACTCTTTGATTTAACTCCTACAATAGTATCAGTTATAACTTTCATTCAGAGAAAGCAACTGCTATTGCATAGAACCCATAACAAGCAATGGCCAGCAATTTTCCCCGTGGATGACGGCGATCATATTGCATATCGCAATAAAAAGTAAGATCATGCACAAAACAGAACCTAATGATCTTCCACTTTCTATATGTAGGTATTACTAACTTTTTAATTTAATTTAAATAGTTAATATTATTATTGACAATAAATACTAATATTTACGTATACTTCCAATGTTGCTTCGAAATTATTAATTTGTAAAATAATAATCATGACAAATTAATATTCGCAAAAAAATAAATGTTGCAACACTGCAGTAGGGTAAGTAACACTGGATTAGAGATCATTTCTTAATATCAATAGATAGATTGCTTCGTGGCAAAAAGGTCATAAAATGCAATTGCGATTTGCAAACGTAAATTGTATGTATCTATGTATTAGGTAGTTCGTTACAAAAAAAATACGACTGAGTTATAACGTCCTTGTTACAGTCTTATATAAACCTTTAAAATGTGTCTCTGTTTTGACAACAGCTTAATTCAGTTTTGTGGAGCACGTAATGCTCTACAAACCATGTAGTTTTGCTTATGTAACGTAATCACCACGAGTTCGCTCTACTTCCGAAATACTCGAATTGTTATGTTTGCTTGCGTATTGTATTTGATTGTTACGTATTCCTACGTAGGTTTGTTGTTTGATATTTAGACTTTAAAGCTTGTTGACCTTTTTGATTCCTTTTGAAATATATAAGAAGACATTAGTTAAAAAAACAATTCAGTATAATATTGAAAAATTAGTTACCAATCAAAAGTTTATGAAATTCAGAGTAGCTAACGGGTACGCATTTCACCTGATGTTAAGCGATAATGCTTTTGGGAACACCAATTTTTATAGTACTGCAATCTTCTAGAAATATAGCCAGATTCTACGTTGAGATCGTCGTAGATCACAAGGACGAATTTTAGGGAATAGCATAGCTGTATATGCTCTCACACCCTCCAAACTGAAACACTACTCAAAGGGTTAGTTTACAACTGAAATAGGTGTGATCATGGTGCCACCATTTCAAAGATTCTACCACCACTAAGCAACTACCAAATCAATTCACAACTAAAGAATTGCATTTTTGTATTTTTAATTCTTTACAAAGAATTTTATTTTGCGTTATAATTATTCATTTGTGCGCCCTCTCGTGGGACCACACAGTAATATTGTAGTCTTTGGTAAGCGCTCTTTTCAACAAGTGCGCAGCTAACTTCATAGATGGCGCTTTTATCTTTCTAAATCAGTATACAGGCACTTGTTATGTTTTACACAGTGAACACAAGATGTCACTTTAATATTCTTTTTAGAATTTACTATACGAAGATTTTAACAGTACTAACTTTGTACAATTTGTTAATAAAATAAAAGTAGTTTGTAGCATACTATGTCATAGCATTAACCGATCACTTTGTAGTATTAGTAATTTGAGGAATGTTTCATGCTCATAATTTTACAATTTATTAAATTTATTAAAAATAAATAATGGCAACTAAGATTTTTTTAGGACTAAAAATGTTGCCTCGAATATGTGTAATTCAAAATGTATTTAACAAGCCTATGCTAATGACTATGCCTATGCTAGGCTATTTATGAATTAGGTTCCTGTAGAGCTTACCTTTGTAACCTTGATTTTAACCTGGCACCTGATCTTAAGCTAACCAGACACAGCTTTTCGGCGAAGCCAGGAATTCTTAATTGAAATATAGGTTGTAGTAGATGGTTGTTGGCCTATTCATTTTAAATTTCTTTCATAGCATTAAGGTTGTTATAAGGTTACTACATAACTTAGTTCTACCAAATTTCACAAACAATTTGAAACGTGATATCTACCATATTTAAGAGAAAGTGTGAATAAATGAAGTCAGAGGTCATCTACTGGTAATTTCACGGTCAGCAGTAGCATGGTCACAGCGGTCATAATACGCAGTAACTTTATAGCATAATGGCAACACGCGGTTTCACCGGCGTCGAGCTTAGCGGCGTGAGAGCGAACGGTGAAAATGATTCGGTATCAGAAAGTGAAACCGGGCCTTGACCGTCACGACCGCAAAGCTATAGAGCGGATTTGTACTGAAAATATTTTTTATTATTATCGGTAAAAAATATGTGATTCAAATTAAATGGTAAGAGATTATGATTTGATGTTCTATACACTTCCATGGAAAATATTTCATACAGACGTCTTTCTGAGGTCATTACAATAATATTTAACAACCCTGTCTAATTAACAGACAAAACTTTCACCTTTTCTGTACTACTTTTATAACTTTCATATTATATTTATTTTAACATACGGCTTAACAGCATTCGGAATTCATATTGGAATATTACGACGTAGATTGCACATCCATTAAAATATTAAATAAATGAAAAAATGATTGCACATGAATTATATATCTGTCACCTACTCCATGTACGTCTGTGTTCACACTTCCTCTGGTTTAGCGTTTAGTCAGATTGCGTGGAAAGCGCTATTGTATTGCTCTTATAACATTTGCTGGCGTCAATTACACTTTCGATCTTTACCGCCATGATGCAACTATAATCGGTTAGCTGGACCACGTAAGAATTGGACAAAAAACCTAAAGCCGTAACAGAGCATGGAACAATTTGCTCTTTTTGGGCACGCCGCAGTGAGATTCGATGTAAACAACCGGACAACAACAAAATATCGTGCAGATTTTTTGGTTCTTCACATTAATGTCGAAAATTTGCACTGTTTTATCGTTCTTGTTTTAAAGAAATGAAATGAAAGTTTATTTCGCTACATAAGATGTGACAATACCTACAATAGAAATAAATGTAAGGATAAGAAGAGCATCTTTCTACTTAATAAATTTATGGTACACACTGTACATGGTTGCAAGCGGCAAGCCACGCGACAAAACTATAAACATTCGCTTTCGACATGCATAATACGCATAAGTAGTTATTTATTATTTTGTTTCAATTAAAAATAAAACAAAGAATTCGAAAAAAATTGAAAAATTACTCAGTACATATTTGAAAGAGGGTGTAGAAAACAGTTAGCTTTTAATAATATTATTAATCCATCAACTCGATAAAAATACCTACGTTACAAACTTAATAAAACTGTTGTATTTTCTAAGCACTTTATAAATACTACATTTAACGAGGTAAATATTAAAATCATAACATAAAAGATTCTTGCGGTTATGGCGAGTCGGTTTATCATTTGAAACAAGAGCACTGTAAGCCGAGGAAGAATGCATTTTAATTACTTTCCTTGTTGCTCTATATTCTATAATAATAACTTTCCGCCTTCAGGCGCTAGATATACCTACAGTTCTAGCCCGTAAGTTTTCTGAGTGGAATACTCGATATTAGACAGCCTGAATTTCTTTCGTAGATTTTTACACTGTGACCATTGCGCCCATTCGTCAGATAAGATATTCCTTGCTTGCTATGACACGGGGTCTTTCATACGAGATTTTTTTATGAAAATGCATACGGGCAAGCAGTTCACATGATATTAAGAGACCACTGTAAACCATAACGACCGTAACAAACTCTCTACGGACCCAACGTTCTGTTCGAAGTCGATCATAAGAGGGTTGCTACTTGAAGGCTATAACAAAAAAAAAGAATTACAGATTTATGGCACTTAACCTATTCTTGCCAGCCAAACAATTCGAACTCTTCCAGGAAAACATTATACTTTCAAATCACTTGTAATCTATTCATGGACTTTCGTTCAGGAAATTAAAATTATTTTCATTGTTCTCGTCGCAACAAAACATTTTGTAATATTGCAAATGTATCAATCCAAGACAAACATAAATAGTATTGAAAGGAGATATTTAAGTTTTTTTTTTTTCAAATTTAAGAAAGCGTTTATTTTCTGAACCAAATGTTTAAATGGTATGTGTCTGCAATATGTACAATTTTTTATAATAATAACCTTATCGGTGGTAGAATCTATCCAGTTTCGCTCGGGTGAGTATCACCACCACACATATTTCTGCTGTGAAATGCTCTTATGAGTTGTATTTCAACTTGAAGGGTGTGGCAGCCGGCACGCACACGATAAATTAGGCGACCAACTTAGCCCTCAAGAGTAGCAACGCACTTGTGACCGAC
>DWIE01000564.1:0-14151 GCA_018248235.1 Choaspes benjaminii | reverse complement strand
GGCGCGCTGGAACACGCGCACGCCAACTTGGTCCAGGTCGTCAGGTGGCCAACTTCCCCAAGTAGACCACCCTCTGGTAACTCTTACGGGGGACGGCGATCTTGTGCTGCCTTCCGACTGCTATGATTATTAGCTACTACAGCCCATGACATCTGAGACCAAGGCTACAGATGCAGTGTTATTCCTAAGGTGAAACAACCAAAAGCCTAGTGTTTTGCATATGCTGTTTGTCACACTTACACCGAAACAAGTATTAAGATCACTACTGTTTTGTGGGTAATAAGTGTGTTTGTGTACTATACTGACCTTGTTGGACATAATGTTCTGCCACCTGTAACTTAACATCTCAATAAGAGTATAGAGGCAGACTGTAACCTTCATGGAAGTAATTTCCTTCACCTAAAGTCATTTTGTAACACAGATGAGAGGAGTCCTTTTACATCTTATGGAACTCAAGTAGTAAGTAATGCTATGGGTATGTTTCAGAGGGAAGTTCCTCAATTCATTATTAAAAAAGCAACATATTATTAAACAAATGGTACTTTAAGAAATTAAACTACAAATATAAAAAATCAATTTTTAATTTAAATTACACACAATGAATACTTAACTTTCATACAACTGTAAGCCCATAACTGTGTATAAATAAATAATTTTAAACACTTACAATTGATTGCAGATATAAAGAAACTAATTATCACTTTTTTTCACTTGCAATGTACCAAGAATAATCATATTATGCTTGATGTAGATCAAACTTGAGTATTACTAATTAACTAAAATTCACTGGTTACATCAATAACAACACTTACAACTCTAGTAAGCAATGGTTGTATGTTTTCTTGAGGCACTTTGTCCCATTTATCTGCTAAGCATTTTTCGATTTTTTCGTGGGTGTATTTTTGACCTCTGGCATTCGGACATCTTGCCATGTTCAGAGTAAAGAATATTGCACTTCTCTTAACCAAAGGATTATATTCATCACAATAATAATGGAAGGCCATAGCAATGTTGGATGGTATCTTGTCCAGGTCTTTAACCAACATCACACCAGTTTTATCAACATCATCAAGATATTCATCCATTAATTCCTTGTCTGTTTTTACATGAAGATGACCACTGTCAATGGTGACATGATGAACAATTTTGGTGTGGTTGCGCAAATATCTTGCTGCAGATGATGCTAATTCATTCATAAAATGATTAAAATTCACTGGACTGAAATTATTGACATCACTGTTATATGCAAAAATGAAGGAACCTGTGTCTTGTTTTTCAAATATTGTAGATACACCTGCTCGCACTTGTAAAATGGAGTCATCACTGACTTTATACTTTCGTCCTACATCTTTCACATCATTGTAAAAGTTTAACTTATCATAAATATTACTTGTTTTTATATCTGTTTTAAATACTCCACTGGAAAGTGATATGAAGATGCTGACAATTACTACCAAAGATATTAGCAAAATTGTGATATTGACATTTGATTTTGTGTTTTTTTGCTTTGTAGATTCATCTTCATATCTCAGGTTTGAGTGCTGAGTGAGGGGGGAAGAACTCTGTGACCTATTACCCCTGCTGTTGTTTAGTCTTCTTTGATGCAATGATGAATTATTAGTAGAAGTTACTGAACTGTCATTGCTATTCAGCACTGCACCATTATCTGAGTCATAACTATCTTCATCATCAGTTACAGTTTGTTTAGGAGAATTTAAAGAATTTCTCCTATGTATTTCAATGCGTCTTACGGGAATAGGACTTGATGAGTGTGCCAGTTTACTCATAACATTATCGACTTCGTCTGTCCCTCGTTGGGAGGCACAGGCATGCTGTTGCTGATGCATAGAGGAACCTAGTCCGTATCTCCCCATAGTTTCACTATGCCAGAACGGGCAATATGTGCCGTGACAGTGTATGCTTTCTCTCGCAGACGGTGTAATTGAAGCCCCCCTGTTCCCCGTTGTAGAAGCTGTATTCATTTGTTGTATTACTATGATTAAGGGTTAAAATTCGTAGACGGTTATGCAGAAAGAAAAACTCCACTACGTTTACGTTATATACACCCACACTTTAAAACGTAAAAATATCTAACTATTGTGAATTTATACGTACGAGTCAAAGTACTGATGCTTTGATTGTAGTCATTCTATTATTTCTATTATTTTTCTGATGGCTTATGATCATTATGACGTTTATTAGAAGGTAAGGTTGACATTAACATTTTTTTTCGTTACATTTATTACGTCTTCTTAGTATTTCCGTAAAGCCTATCTTCATTGTTTCTTTATTTTAATATACAATATAGTGAGTAGGTATATAAATATAGTGGTGATGCTTATTTTGATACTATTCTTATTTTTGATAATATATTCTGTCAGCTGGCAGTTTGAAATTCATTGGGCCAGGGAAACCTGAAAAAAATCGGAGGAATCCGTATCAATATACACATCCTTAACAAAGATAAATGATCGTTACTACCTTTTAAAATACGTAGAATGCAGATCCAAGCGGGAAGTCGGGTAGTGCAAGCTGTAGGTAATATTTAATATTGTATAATTATATGTTACATAAAGATAGAACTTCAAACTTTACTTATGGTTTTATAGAAGGTTCTAAAAACGAAAGCTGCTATATGAGTAAAAAGTGAAATACCTTTCCTCATGATATTAGGTATATTACGTACTACTTATTTATTAAGGAACCGTTTAATTATTAAATATCTTAAGTTAAAATTATGATGGTGCTCTTCTGTGACAATTTCATGATTGAAGGTTAGCGCTTAATGCTGAAAATCGTTGCATGCATGCACTAATCTAAAAGTAATATATGATTTTAGAGAATATAGCATTCTCAAGTTTTAAGTCAAGCAATTTTATTTCACGTGAACTTATATACACAAGGGACTAGAAAATAGAGTTCTATTTAGAATTTTATTTATATTTATTCTTTTGAATACATCGAATTAATGTGAAGGAAAATATAAAATGTGATCAAGTACCATAAATTATTCAGTGTTGAGGATAGTAACGATACTAATAAATATACTAAAAAATATGTTGTATATGGGGGCATAAGGCATAAGATATTGCCCTGCACTGGTCATCACATGTTGAGTTTGTCTGAAAACAGGTTGAGATGGATAAGTTTCTAAAGTAATTGGTTCTTGCTCTTCGTTTTTACGAATTTTCTCGTCTAGCCATGCCTTAAATGTGTAAGTAGGCAAAATATCGACGACTCTCTTGTGGATAGCGTAGGCTGAAGTCATTTCCTTTGAACAAACTGGTTGTCCTTTTACAACGATACCAAATAGTTCGTTGTCGAAAATAGCAGGGCCTCCAGTATCTTTAAAACACGTAGGCACTTTAGTGTCAATACAATCAATATAACCTTCTAGCTTGTCTCCATATATTACTCTTACTTCAGTACCCATGTATTGCAACTCTTTTGTCTTTCCAACATCCGCGTTTAGACCAAATCCAAGGGCTTCTAAACCAATATCACTTTTAGTCTCTGTAGCATTACTTAAATTTATTTTCGAAGCTACCGATTTGTTATGTTTCTCAGTATATATGATTGCGACATCTTTCAAAGATTCACTTCCGGCATACGATGGAAACTTTTCACTTTTTATTATGTGCAGCGAAACCGTGGTATCATCCTTTTTATCACTGGTGGTGTTTACTAAAACATAATTCATAGGCTGCTGTGTGCATTGAGCAGTTGTTAATACTAAGCCATTGGAAACTATCGAACCAGAACAAAGATATTCATTTTGTTGCGACATAATTGCCACCATAAATGGAAACTGCTTGTAAGTCGCAACTCGAATTTCATGCATCTGGCTGTTTTGTCGTCTGGTGCATGTAATATTTGCAGGTTCCGAATCGGTAGGGATTTCCAGGGAATCATCCCTTGCATCATCACCTGTTTCACCATTATCTTCTCTGAGGTCGTCTACGCTTTTCTTTACATTGTCCGTTACATACACATCCAATAAGTTAAAAAGAAGAATAACAAAGATAAGAAAACGCATATAAAATACTTTAGTTCCCATTCTAAAACTTTTTGACCATCAAAAAAATCTCTATAATAGTTTTGATTTTGTTCTTTATTCACTTCTTTCTATTATTTATTTTTATCAGTGAACACTTCTGCATAAGTGGCCAGGAATAATAACTATTATTTTCACGGACTATTTCAATTAAGTCGGTTAAGAAGTGTTTCTTGGATCGCGTTATTAGGTTGGAGTTTGGAAATGTGACCAATAAATGGCAAAAGGCTCGCTACTTATTACATTGAACCTAAACATAACTAGTGGAACTTGGGGGATGTTCACATCTGTTTTCACCTTCAACTAAATAAAAACGCCAGTTATGTGTATGTGTTTTGCAAAAAAAAATGCGCGGCATAGTGTTGTTAAAGTAATAAAATAAAACATTTAATTATTATTTAGAACAGGACTAGTGTACTCTCTTCGGCCGCTCGAGTCATCTTTATAGATCTTTTGTATTATCAAGTGTGCGACGCTAATTATTGTTTTTATTTTCAGAAACAGGTGTATAAAACATAAAATTAGTCTATAAGTGCTGCATACATATAGCTGATGGCTGTGCTTCGATTTAAAATTATGGCGCCAAGATATTTGCAGCTGGTCATTGAATACGATCATCGATACATTTGCAGACACTTATCATCTAGCGCTACGGCCAAGCTTAGATAAACATCGCATGCGTCGCAAATCACTAATATTAGAACGTCACCCTTACTGTAATGGAAACAGACGCAAACTTCTCAGAAATCTTATTTATGATTAATTTAATCCATAAGAGTGTCAGAAATAAACTTTTTAAAATAAACTCATAAAATTACTGTTTGAATATCTATGTTAGGAGCCTCCAGTGCGTGTGGAGTGATGCTCTTTCCGCCCGGGAACCCCTATACCGTGGCATTACGCCTACCCTGCCTTCCTGCATTCTACTGATTTCAGGCAGCTTAGCTCTTGAGACTGGCTGTGACGAATGATTTGTGTGCGTTGAGCCTTATAAATCAAAAGCTGTCAGCGTCAACTGTCAAAGTCAAAAACTTCATGCAAATGTAAACTTTTGCTGCAAGAACCAAAGAGTAAACTTATTGCAAAAGAAAAAGTATCTATTGAGGTGGCTGCCAATACGTACCTGTCATTAATATTTTTGTGAAGTAGGCAACCAAACCACATAAAAGTGAATCTTCTAAAATGTCCAAGAAGAAGGGTAATAAGAAGAATCAAGACTTCGACGACGATTTTGAAGAGAAGAAAGTTGCGAATGACACGCATGATATAACCTCTAAAAACAAGGGAAAGGGGAAGAAAAAAGGCAAGGGACACGATTTAAGTGATGGGGATGATGAAGTTCCGAAAAAACCCCACGTGTCAGACGATGAAGACGACAACAAGATCGTGAAAAAGTCACAAAAAAAAGCTAAGAACAAAAAGAAGGGTGGAGATTCTACTGATGATGAGCAGGATGATAGCAAATCAATAGTTAGTACTACTAACAGTGTGTCCAAAACTCCAGCAAAACAGAATAAGAAAAAGAAAGGTAAAGGTAAAAAAGGAGATGATTGGTCTGATGGAGGCAGTGATGTGGAATTAAAACAGGTCTCAGAAGATGAAGAAGTGAAACCTGTTAGTAAAAAGAAATCCAAAAATAAGAAGAAAGCACATGAATCATCAGATGATGAAGACCATGATGAGTCCAAATCTGTAGTAAGCAATGTGTCCAGTAATGCTGCACCAAATGTGAATAAGAGTAAAAGCAAAAAAGGAAAAGGAAAGAAAAATGATGATTGGTCTGATGGCGATAGTGATGTGGAGTTGAAGCCAGTATCTGATGAAGAATTTGCCAAACCTGTCACTAAAAAGAAATCCAAAAATAAAAAAAAAACAGTAGCACATGAATCATCTGATGAGGAGGATCAGGATGATTCAACATCTGCTAGTATTGTACCACCGCCACAGCCTATCACAAAGGACAAGAAAGGAAAAATGAAAAAAGAAGATCCACCTGAAGATGACCTGGAAAAGGAAACAAAAGTGGATGAAGCAGAGAAAGAAGAGGAAGAAGATTTAATTGTAAAACCGGTTACTAGGAGTAAAGGAAAACATAAAAAGAAGAATAATATTGATGACATAGAAGAAGAGTTAAAGAAGTTTGAGATTAAAGAAGAAGTAGAAGAGACAAAGCCAGAAGAAGCGACACAAGAGGAAAAGGCGGAGCCAACAGAAAAGAAAATGAGTCACAAGGAAAAGAAGAAATTAAAGAAACAACAGGAGTATGAGAAACAAGTGGAATTGTTGACAAAGAAGGGTGGACAGGGGCACAGTGATTTGGATGCAAACTTTACAGTTAGTCAGGCACAGAAATCTGCGGGACAGATGGCAGCACTGGAAAACGCGGTGGATATAAAAGTAGAAAACTTCTCAATAAGTGCGAAAGGAAAAGACTTATTCCTGAACGCTAATTTACTGATCGCCAATGGACGTCGGTACGGTTTGGTCGGACCCAACGGTCACGGCAAGACGACACTGCTAAGACATTTAGCGCAACGTGCCTTCCCTCTCCCACCTCATATAGATATTCTGTTGTGCGAGCAAGAGGTAACTGCTAGTGACATGAGCGCAGTGGACACTTTGCTAGAGTCTGACGTGAAACGAACAGAGTTGCTTAAGGAATGCAAAGAGTTGGAGCTTGAGATTGAGAAGGGAGATTTGAAAAAGCAGGACAAACTAAATGAGGTGTATGCAGAGTTGAAGGCAATAGGTGCGGACTCTGCGGAGCCGCGCGCGAGGCGTATCCTGGCTGGTCTGGGCTTCAGCCGGGAAATGCAGAACCGTGCTACCAAGAACTTCTCTGGTGGCTGGCGTATGAGAGTCTCTTTGGCCAGAGCTCTGTACATAGAACCCACACTGCTGTTGCTCGATGAACCTACAAACCACTTGGATCTTAATGCTGTAATTTGGTTAGACAATTACTTGCAAGGCTGGAAGAAGACTTTGTTAGTAGTGTCCCACGACCAGTCCTTCTTGGACAATGTATGCAATGAGATCATTCACCTGGACCAGCAGAAGTTGTTCTACTACAAGGGCAACTATTCCATGTTCAAGAAGATGTACGCTCAGAAACGGAAGGAAATGATCAAGGAGTATGAAAAGCAGGAGAAGAGGTTGAAGGAGATGAAGGCCCATGGACAGTCCAAGAAACAGGCTGAGAGAAAGCAGAAGGAAGTGCTTACCCGCAAGCAGGAGAAGAACCGCAGCAAGTCGCAGCGTGAAGAGGCGGACGAGGGCGCCGCCCCGGTGACGCTGCTGCAGCGGCCCAAGGAGTACCTCGTCAAGTTCAGCTTCCCCGATCCGCCGCCGCTGCAGCCGCCCATCCTCGGCCTGCACAATGTTAATTTTAACTTCACTGGTCAAAAGCCACTGTTCAAAGAGGTGGACTTCGGTATCGACTTGAATTCTCGTATCGCTATCGTCGGACCCAACGGTGTGGGCAAATCTACATTCTTGAAGTTACTCGTTGGCGAGTTGAGTCCCATTCGCGGCGAACTGATCAGGAATCATAGACTGAGGATCGGTAGGTTCGACCAGCATTCTGGGGAGCATCTGACGGCTGAGGAGTCGCCAGTGGAGTACCTGCAGAGATTGTTCGGTCTGCAGTATGAGAAGGCGAGGAAGGCGTTGGGCACGTTCGGTCTGGCCAGCCACGCGCACACCATCAAGATGAAGGACCTCAGCGGCGGACAGAAGGCTAGGGTCGCGTTGGCTGAACTGACTCTGATGGCGCCCGATGTTGTTATATTGGACGAGCCTACGAACAACTTGGACATCGAGAGTATAGACGCGTTGGCGGAGGCGATCAACCAGTACAAGGGCGGCGTGGTGATCGTCTCCCACGACGAGCGGCTCATCCGGGAGACCGACTGCGCACTCTACGTCATCGAAGACCAGACCATCAATGAGGTCGACGGCGACTTCGACGATTACCGCAAGGAGTTGCTCGAGAGCCTCGGGGAGACGATTAACTCGCCGTCCATCATCGCCAACGCCGCGGTGCAGCAGTAGTATGGCTGGTGCACCTTCTTTGTACTTTGCTGGAAATTGGCGTGGCCCATCAGGTGCACTCATAAATGTATTAGTCTCTTACAATAAAAGTGCAAGCGGGTTATGTTTAAAACCTGTTCTTTTGTTATTAACTTAATCTGTGGTTATGTTACTGCTATGTAATCTGTGGCTGCGTTAGCGCGAATTCGTTATTTGGTATTATTCTTAGAGGCAAATAAATCATGGTTAATGAGCGGACAGAATTGCCTAGAGATCGACTTATTTGAATTAATTGTGTTAGAAAATGATGTAAAACTTAATTTGTAAAATAATAGAAAAATATTTAAGAATGTAATTTCATATTCTTATTTGATCCGCATATTAATACTTTTAATTTAAAAGTTCTCGCTACATTATTACATTATTATAAGTCAACCCTGCCTAACTTTAATTGTAAGAGATAAATAACTTGGGGTCAGTGATCTTAAAAATATTAACCAATAAATTTGTTTTCGCTAGAAGTAAATAAAATATATACACTTCAATAGTAAAAAAAATGTTATCAAATAATTGTAAAGATGTTATAGAGTTTTTGAAATGCAATTCGCACGATGATTTTAATTTTTGCAGCTAGTGAAGGATGATGAAAATGTTTGTGTTGCCAGATAATTAAAATGTTACTTAAAAATGTAAACTATTTTTAATGCACCGTTTTGTTAATAAATTTATAATATACTATCAGGAGGAGCTTTCTCAATCTGTATTAAAGAATCTGTTAAACACAAAGTATAACATAGTTATTAGTAAAGTTTTACAACAATTATTCAATTATTGAACGGATGCCCACAAATGCGTGCCTTATATTGCTGTGCTGGAATATAAGGCTTAATTAGAGATATAATATTAGAGGAAGTGTAAAGTACATTTTGTCTTTTGATTTCAGATATGTAGTAGTACATTTGAGTACTTCATGACTTTTTTTGTGAGCACTCTTTATGTTGAAATGGTTTGAAAAAAATACAGATTAATTTTTAGCAATTGATTATTTTTTCATTAATATACATTTTTTATTGATTATTATCACTGCCGTGAAAGAAAACCCTAATCAAAAGTTTTCAAGTCAGCACATCGAATATTTCATGTTATTACATAGATCTTCTAATATTACAAAATGAGAGAGCTTACTTGTATGTTTGAACGCACTAAATATATAACACATTTTTTTTAATTTCACTCAGTGGAAACCTCCGGTGACAGCTATCATAGCATCAATATTATTTTTTTATAAAATTACTTAATATCACCATACAACTTCATCTACCAGTTAATTGTCTTCCTTAGAAAAAATATTATAAGAATACAGAACAGAGGATGATGCAATGAATGTATTATAAGACAGATATATTTCATTGTTAATTGCTGCAATTCTTTTCAAATTTAAATATTTATATAGTGAATACAACCAACATTTTTAGAAGTATTATTTAGTACATCTTTACTATAGCATCTCATAAATATAAAGTATAAAATCTCTAAAATGTTATTAGGCACATATGTTTACAGAAAATGTAATAACTGGCACTCGTAAAGAAATTTAACTAAAATATTACATTGTTGTTGTCAAACCAATATTGGCTATGTGTATTTGGATATGCCGCAATTTTGACTAATTATGATTAGTTTGCTAACAAAACTTTCGTATAAAAGACTCCAATATGGTTTCTAAGCATTATGCGCCTAACTGCGATCGGTTAAAACATGCATGTGCATCAGTCAGCACAACACTAGAGATTTTTATTCAATATTTCAAACTTTGACTTTTTGCACATAGCAGGTATTGGCTTGAGAACGACAATATACACATTTTATCTGCATGTTCATATATTAATTTAATAATACTGTCGAATTTGTAAACATCCAATTCCTGTCTTTTTTGGTTATTTTAATATTCCTTTAGCTAGGTAACATTTATTTAACAAAAATGTATGTATTGTATAGTATTTATATAAATAAATTTTGTTACAAAAGCGATGCAAATATTTTTATTGTAATTATCCTGTTATCTACCTAACTCATTCATAAAGTACTATGTTCCAGTATTGTGCATTGATTACGAAGTCATTGACAATGAAGTTTTACATGTTACATTAATATTTTTTTCATTACCTTATATTTTCTTTTTATTCCTGTTTTTATAAGCAATTATTATTAATATTTATTGGTCTAAGGCAGAGGTTGGCTACCTGCGGCTCACGACCCACATGCGGCTTTTTGGATGTGAAGCTGCGGCTCTTTAGTTCCATACGCAAATATTATTTCTGTTGTAAAAAAAACATTTAAAAATTGTTCTGAATCAAAAAACTAATACTAAGTACTACTTATTGTTGGTAAGAAAATTTGTTGTGGCTTTTTAAAAACTGAAATTTAAAAATTGTAATTTTTCACTCTTCCGACCCAAAAGGTTGCCGACAGCTGGTCTAAGGAAAACCTAAGCAGCCAAGGCAGCGAATAAACTTTCGGCGACGGAAATTTTTCTTATAACATTTATTTACGCAAATCGGAGACTGGTTTTAATTAATATTCTGCTGCAATAAATTCGCTGCAAAATGTTTCTGAATCCAATCTCGTTGCCACAAGGGTAGGTAAGTCGTCTCAAGTTTTTCCTCAATTTGCTCGCAGCCTTTCGCCCCTCCATTACAAACTTCTCAGCTTCATTAGAGGATTTAAAACGCAAATTTCCTTTTCGATTGTAACTTTTTTCCACTTCTTGAAAGGAAGCTTCTTTTAGACTTAAAAAGAAAATTAGTATCCTTCCCTTTGAGGGGCGAGAACGTGTTTTTTAAGACATTCATTTGAATATTTGACTCAAATCTGCTAGATATTATTTTCCTGTATTTCACTAGTCCACTCTAATTAGGGGAAAATATGTTTACGTAAGTTTAACTTTACTTTAGAATATATAATAAATCTCTAAAAACGGTTCTAATAAGTTAGAAAGAATATAAAACTTATGAAACAACAGCGAAATAAGGAGACATATTTAAAGTTTATATTGTTAATTGACATGCTATATTATATTTTTCATACAGAACTACTAAATTAAAAACACATCAAAATATTAACAAATACGATCAAAGTGAAAAATTTGAACTTATATTCCATACAAATGCAAAAATAGTAAATATTTTGACTACAAACGCAAAAATAATAAGATTAAAGTCGATCAACGAAACTGAATCTCTTAATAAAACGACACGCATGTATTGCAGGGGCTTGTAATGAAATAATAAGCTTCCCTAAACAGATTTCCTTCGGTACCGCATTCGCTTCTAAGCGTATTACTTTAAATTATCATATAACGAGCGAACAATAAGAGGTATGCTTATCACCCCAAGAGCCTTTTACTGTCTGGAGAGCATCTCCGCCCCTTCTTACTACGAACTATATCACGTGGAACCTTGTCAAAACCACACTCGCTAAGCTTACAAAGCCCGGAAAATAAAGGAGGAACGTGGTTGAAATGTGACAAGGTTGCAAAACCCGACAGTGCCATAATTCCGTACAATGTGTACACAATAGAAACGATTACTCTCCCCCGCGACATGATTTTATTTGTGCAGTTATTGCGTTCTCGAAGAGATATTTAAATTTCATTAGGTTTGTTTTACACTTAATTTGTGAGGGGAACGTTGTGTTCTATAGCAGGGGTGGAGTCTCGTTATTGCTTTGAGCTTTCTAATTTGTTTCGTATTCGGCTGCCCTTCGCATTGTATGCATTTGTGATTTGAATTTGTGTTAATCTTCATATTATATGTATATGATTAATGTAGTTTACAATTGTAGTTTTATATCAATATAAGTATCGCGAGGTTTGTCAGGATCGTAGTAAAAGGCAATCAATTATATCTGCCTATCCCACGGGGAAAAAGGCATGAGTATATGATATGATATAAGTACCTATTATATATATTCAAATAAACAACTGCTAAAGCTTACGGCTATATCTAATTTGTTACAGGAAGAAAAATAAATATTTGTACTCGTATTGATAAATGAAATAATTATTTAAGGTCATTTTCTAAAAATATCACTTAAATCAGATATTAATATTTCTTCTGATATATATTGTTAAAGCGAAGAAGAATTATTTGTTAGTAAAGACTCCCACCCGGACATATTTCCATAGAATCCCAAAATGGGAGCCAATAGTCGTAATTTAGAAGCGATGAATGTAATTAATAACCACCAAATCGATTAGGTAGGCAGGTGATTCAGTCAGTTATTAGGCGAGAGGTCGATACAAGGCGCGGCCACACTAACGCACTGTAAGTGGAACATTTCGCAGACGCAGACTCCATTAGCGCTGTTCGCCGGACTGTCACAATCATTTTTCTTTCCCGCCGCCGCTAATTCTCAGCCGCGCTTCAGTGAACATTAAGCGAGGTTGACTCGGCTTGGTCCTATGGTAAAATTTTTCAAAACCCAGTACAGTTTATAATACCCGTCATTCACTTTGTTATGAAACATTCCTATCTAAGTATAAAAATAACTGGAACATGCAAGAAATAAACTATTTTGATAGTCAAATCAGAGAAAAACAGTTTTGTAATCGTGATCGTTCAACCAGTTTATTTATATGTGAACTTAGATAATTGTATCTTATATTGCATCTTTCTTGATATAAACAGGTACCTATTTATAATATAACTAGCTGTGCTCGCGGTTGCGCACGCGCTTTACACAGACAAACAAACAAACAAAAACAAAAAAGCACTTCAACTTTATAAAATTAGTATAGATGTTTCCGACTTACTTAAAAAAACAATATTTGACGGCTGCTGAGAGGTGTAGTCTAATGCTGGATAGTCTATGTTATTTTCCATCAATCTGAACAATATTTTTTGCAATCCGAAAGGTATTTCTAGAGATTACCACATTTTAAATAAACAAACAAACAAACGAAAACTTTTCCGCATTATTTATATTGTATATATCCGCTATATTATATTGTATATATCCACTATATTAGTATCGAAAAGTTCTGCAGATAAACTTAGATATTTTTATTTATTTAAAATAAAATCAGTACTGCACCGACATTGTTTAATTATCGATTTATCAATAAAACATCTTTCAGACTTAGTTTTACACTACTTGTGTAATAAATATATTCTTTAATAATTAGAAATAATGAATTGTTAAATAATTAAATAATATAACAAAGTATCAAGACTGTTTGTATCATCGGTTGGAGTGGGGAGGCTGGTATCGACTTTTATTACTCTGGAGGGGTTGGTCATTAGCGGGATAAAGCGGCTGCCACCTGATAAAGTGCGTTTTGTTGCTCACTTACTATTTCTCTATGTTTTACAATTTTATGTTATTTACCGATTTTCCGCTATAGGCTGGAGTTACCGGAGGGGGTTACACAAAAACATTGATTGCTGAATAAAGAAAGCTTTTTTTATGATATTCAGAGTAGCAAACGTGCATGCAATTCACCTGATATTAAGTGAAACCTGCGGACAATGACAACCGTAACTGACTCTAAATAGACCCATCGTTCCGTTGCAAGTCAGTCACAAGTGAGTTGTCGAAATATTTTTTGCAAAAAATAAATTGATTTACAAAAAGATGGTATACCAAAAAATGTCAGTAAGTATCCCGGGAGTTTGGAAATGTGTCCGGTAAAAGGCAATAGGCTCGCCACCTATTACATTGGGTCTTAACATAACTGGCGAAACGTGGGTGATTTTTACCTTTGCGTATTCCTTCGGGTAAATACAGGCATGAGTTATGTATGTTTGTTTAGTTAGTTTTGTTATGTTATAGAAAAGAAACAAGGAGGTAAAAATATCACGTTTACGTAGTTACATCTATTTCTGCTGTTAAACAGTTTTTACGAGTCCTTTTCAGCTTAAAGGGGAAGTGGTGGGAGACGGCACAAACATGACACGATCAACTTAGTTCTCAGGAGCAAGCAGAAGCAGCAACGTACTTTTGACCGAATCGAACAGAGCGACGTATCTGTCTGCTTAGATTCGATTTCAGCTATTATGGGCTAGTGG
>DWIE01000563.1:0-14167 GCA_018248235.1 Choaspes benjaminii | reverse complement strand
CAGGACATAGAGCGAACGCCTCGTATCACACCCTTACCACTACATACAAGTAGTGCGAACACTACTGTTTCACGGCACAAATAAGTGTGACGGTGGTACCGATCTAGCCGAACATGTTCATGTTCTATCACCCGTATTGTTTGACAAGGAATTGGAACTGACGGAATGTGGCGGGTTCTCGGGCTATCGGCTAAGATCAAAGTTATTGAGGTGAGGGGTGAAGGGTGAGAGGTGGGAGGTGAGAGGTGGGAGGCGCGAGGCGAGACCTGCAGGCCGGCGAGCTGCGAGGCCACGCCGCCGCGGCCCTGCGCGTAGTCCACCGTGATGTAGCGCAGCTCCTCCGCCGCGCGCCGCAGCGCCTCCTGCTTCTCGCGGTCCTGCGCCACACCAGAACATTGTACTCTCTGCTTACCTTATCAAATACACTTACACGACCAATTCTTGTACATATACATTTCGAGGATGAAATTTTGTATTTAGATAGAGGTTTGCATTTCAAGTGTTTTTATACAGGTGAAATACGAATACCTGAAAATACGAGCTTCATCACAAAAATTAATTATTAAAACATACTACTAACGCCATCTCTTGATTGTTTGCCGTACTACGATTATTATCGATTTCTCTAATACTTGCCGCCGAACGGTAAAACGTGTCGTCCATATTGGACACCTATAAATAAAAAACTAAGTGAAGGTTGGTCGCCTGGATACTACAATATTATAGACCACTAAATTAGTATTTTTTTTATATTATGAAGTAGCACACGGCCTTGCAGTCTAACTGATGGTAAGTAGCTACTGCAACTTTGCACATCTGTAGCCACAGAACGCCTGGTATTCTGCGTACGCTGACTATCACACCCTTACACCGAAACAATGCGAACACTACTGTTTCACTGTACAAATAGGTATAACAGTGGTATCGACCCAGTCGAACATATTCGTGTTCTACAACCCGCAAAACATCAAACAAATCATCGTACCGCCCGTATCAAAGCCATGTGTTTGGTTTCACGTTGCGAAATATTGAATGCGCGAGATGACAGTCACCACACACGAGGTTGTTACCTGCGGCGAGGAGGCGCAGAGGCGGGCGGCCTCCACCATCCGCGCGGTGGCGTCGGCCAGCAGCTTGGCGGCCGCCAGCAGCTTGCGCTGCGACTCCGACGGCTGCTTCTCTGCCTCCGTCTTGATGTCGGCTATGAGCCTGGCGGTGGCCTGCCCCAACGCGCGCGCCCGCCGCACCATCTCGGGCGCGTCGGGCGCCGCCGTCACGCGCTCACTCGCTACCACCACTGCTTCCGCTACTCTCACACCGCCTGTTCGTTCTGGAGTAACGATTGACATGTTATTTATTTATATTTATATAATTATTAAATGTTTATAGGTATAAATTAAATTATAATATACTAGTCGGTGGTAGAATCCATCCTGGCTTGCCTGGATAAGTACTACCACCACCACCACCACCACACCTATGTCTGCTATGAAACAGCTCTCATGAGTTGTATTATAACTTGAAGGGAGTCGGTGTATAACATCTGTAGTTTACATGCGGTGGTAGTCAATATATCAAAATACGAAGCACCATACTAGGAGATATAAGAAACAAATGTATTCCATCTCATTCTCACGCACGTCGAGTCCTACATCTGTCTCTTTTTAATGTCGTTGTTACGTTTCATCGGGCGCCTAGTGCAGCTCACCGGTGTCGCAGTGCGCGAGCAGGCGCTCCAGCTCCTCGGACACGCGCTGCGCGGCGGCCAGCAGCTGCTCCACGCCGGGCGCGGCCGCCTCGGGCGCCTGGTTGCAGGCGGCCACCAGCTTCTCCACCGCCTGCGCCACCTGGCGGGCCGCGCTCGTCAGCTGCTCGCGGCACGCCGGGTTGTGCAGCGTCGGGGCCACCACCTGGGGGATGGCTCCAGGGGTAAGAACCACTACTAACTACTACACAGTATGCTCTTCAAACTTGTAGCGGTGGTCAATACTGTAGACTTAACCACATATTATTATATAAAAACTAAGCAAAATTATGAACATCATAAATCCTTACAATCATCTAGTAATCTAGTGACCACGTTACAGGTGAAGTAATTAAGTTTAGCCTTCTTTGTGATGAAGGACACGGGCTTGCGTTACAACTACTGCAGCACATGACATCTGTAACTTCAGATGCGGTGCTACTTCTGAGGACATAGATCGGACGCCTCATGCTCTGTATAGTAGGCTATCACACCCTTACACCGAAACACAATCAATACGAATACCACTGTTTGACGGCATAAATAAATGTGACGGTGGGACCAACCCCGTCGTACATGAAACCTGGAAACCTTGACAACTGACCTTGGCACACGCGACCAGCTGGCTGGTAGCTAACGCGCAGTGGGTGGCCGCAGCAATGATGCCGTTCTGCAACTGCTGCTCGTCCTTGCAGTGTGCTGCCACGTTCTTAGCCTTCAGCACGAGAGCCGCTGTAGTGTTCGCCACCGCCTTCGCTAGGGACAGCAGGATGTCCTGTGGAAGAAGGTTTCTACGTCACAGTGTGCTACTCCCGAAGAGTAACATCGAAATCGTCATATCCCCTCCACGCTTACATCGTACTATAGTGTCGAGAATACTCCCGTGGCACAGCACTAGGTGTGTCACTGGCATCGACTTGGTCTCAGCAGTTTATCTTCTGAATATCATATATATGTTGATGATTACGTGTTATTTGTCGTAGAAATATCCATTACTAGTTGTCGGCGAATTCGTCTAATTAGATTTTAATTTACACAAATCTTTATACATTATAGCCATGTGCTATTCTAAGGTTAAAGCTATAAAATTGTAAAGTTTCATCAAAACCTATCTAGCATTTTAGCGTGAGGGGCTACCAAACATCCATCCATTTACACAACCGTTCGCCTCTATAATTACTAAACAAGGATAGTGTAATTACTCTTAGGTAAATTGTCGCACTGTCTCGCTTTACCTCAAACTACGATAAACAACTTCAGGTATTATTTGGAGGGACCTCATATTTCCGTGCCAGGAAAATTCGTAAGCAGTTGATGAGGCAGGGCGCATTGTTTCAAACTGCGGAGGATTGCATCTTCGCAACTTGGACTATACACAACTTCTGCCAGGATTATAGACTTGGTTTCCATTGTAAGAATTATCCAGGGGTTTCAATATATTAATGGTAATGCATGAATACATATACCGCGACTACATTGCGCGAGAGGTTGCGCAGAACCTAGGCTAGACTAGAATCTATTTCCTCAACCAAATTTGGCTATAGAATGGCATTACAGGGTGATATAAACAAGTTATTTGTAAGTTGCTCTCCCTAGCAAACTACTGCAACCGTATGCCCTAACTAGGCTTTCAATAACCCTTGATCAGTTACAACAAACACTGCGAGATGCCTGGAGCTGCTCGACCACAGATTTCAGCGCAGCATTCTACAGTGGACTTGCAAAATGTGGAAAAAATTACCCACAGAAATTATTCCATGTTGCTTATTGAAACCCTTCAAGAAACGGGTGTGTTTTCTGGGTAAAATCTATCTATCGTTGGCTACGCATAGGCAACTACTCTGGTGTTGCAGATGTTCATGGACTAGTGACTACTAACATCGTGTGGTCCGTTTGCTTCATAGCCTGTGACAACAAATAAAGAGGCAATGCCTTTTTTGGAAATATGAGATCAGCTCTCAATGTAGTGAAAACCTCCTTGTGGAGCGCTGGGCCCAATAGTTTTTTTTTTAACTAAATTTTTAAGTCTTTAAACCACTGTATGATCATACAAATCCTATATAAAACCTATAATACTTTTCTACCGCAGTACTACAGTTGGAAATATTATCCAAAAATGACTTTTAACAATTATGTACAACAACAAAAATTATTCACTGTATAGTCAGCAGCAAAAATTGATAATTTTTACAAACATAATATCCAAAAAAATTCTATACAGTATCATACAAAGTGATAAATCGTTCATTGTACAGTCAGCATCAAAAACAGGGGTGATATTTACAAATTTACAATTATATTTTTTGTGTTATTGACTGTACAACGAAGATATGCACTTCTGTAACTGAGTGTACTGCAAACATCTACAGAATGGGGATGTATTAGTAGCTATTAGTGCACCCTAGCAAATTATTTTTGCCACTACATTCACTTCATTGCAGACAGTTAGTCGGAAATAAAAATCCAAATTAATTATCAAAGCAAATGTATTAACAAAAATAATAATTAAATTGGCAGTGGCCGGCAAGATTAATATTATTAATGAGACTTCACGGTCCAGGCGGGAGTTCCATCGTGTTCTGTACTTAAACCTTGCTATGGCAACGTCACCCCGCCTCATTTATAAAGGGATATCAAGATACGGA
Organism: Choaspes benjaminii; assembly: GCA_018248235.1. Taxonomy (NCBI): domain Eukaryota; kingdom Metazoa; phylum Arthropoda; class Insecta; order Lepidoptera; family Hesperiidae; genus Choaspes; species Choaspes benjaminii. The sequence continues at coordinate 9,778 of DWIE01000563.1, read as the reverse complement.
ACAAGAGTTGAGACGTAAAACATACTGCCTCCCTTACACACTGGTTATGTTGCTGTTGGAACAAAAGCAGCAGGCTGGGGAGTAAATACTGACCAGAGGCAATCGGGCCTCTTCCGATACTCAAAGTTAAAACATTATGAAAAATCCCTCCATGGACTGAAAACAATTGTCATCATCTTTACTGTCAGCAAATCGATTCTTGCTTAAATAGACCAATGGTGATACGCAGAATATTAATTGTGTCTCAAAAGATAAAGTATTTGTTACAGAGGACAACATGTTCCAAAACATGGCACGAAGATCTCAATATGAAGACAAGAAGAATCCTTAGAAGATTTCTAATATGGATTCGGAGATTTACTGGAAATTGGGTAAAATGTCTTGACATTTCGACTCCCGACTCATCTCGACTCTAGAGTCGAGAGAAGTAGCAAACGAGGATGCAGTCCATCGGATGGTAAGTGCCACTGCATCCCGTAAGACCTGTGGATGGATCACAAACTTCTGAGAGCCAGGTTCGACTAGAATATGTTCTAATACCATGGTATATATAACGAAGACATACCAAAGTATGGAGCGAAAGTGTATTTTTTACGATGGAACTTCCAACTGAAAACCTTATGCACAACATATTTGTATCGTTTACATTTCCTTTATCAGGACATTAATGTATTATTCCAGAGTTCTGTTATTAATTTTAAATGATAAATCTAGAATTAAATTCCAAATTAGTAAATTGTTGATTAATTTACACTGCACCAGTTCTTTGAAAAATATTAAGTACTGTTTTAATTGTAATATCGGCAAATATTTTTCAGTACCTAATTGGGATAAAAAAAAAGTTAAAATATTATGTAATAAGCAAGTAGTAAAATAAAATTCAAAATACCCTCCCCCAAGTAGGTACTAAAAACAGAAAAAAGACAGAAAATAAAAATATATCCTTAATCTATTACACCATAACGTTAATAAAGGAATTACAGACCAGCAAAAATAATATGTACACAATATTTTAGTTCAAATTAAAAAAACAAACACTGCGCACATATTACTGAAGCTGACTGTACGTTACGACTATGGAATCCCGTAACCAAAAAATAACTTAAAATAAATGATTTAGAAACATAAAAAAAAACAATTAGTTCAGTGTAGCTTTGCTCAAATAATATAGTCTTGTGGAAGCGAAAACGAGTGTGTTAGAACGTCCTTACAAACTTTGAAATTATATTAATATGCTGGCAACACATACGCAAGAACAGTTATAAATTTAAAAACAAAGCACAATTTAAAGTGTCTGATCTTAATTTACATTTTAATGATATTATTTGTAAGAAATGAGTTATTGATCATCACTATAAACTAAAACGTTAAACAGACTATATTGCTATATTGCTATAAAGCGTTACTCAATTTCTCGACATAATAAACAAATACAATGACAGAAAACTTATAAGACTCGTAACGCCACCACAAAACAATTTACTTTGAACAAAGCTATAAAACAATGAATGTCCGAATGGTTACTATGCCCAGATTATAATGGCAATGTGTATAATCAATGATTGATGTACGTGTCTGTACAAAAGGAACTTTTTTACATCGGTGGACGGAATATTATGGCAAAGCTATAAACAATTTCAACTCAGCTGCCGAACAAAACAAAACAAAAATATGTACGACTAGATTAAAACTAAGGTTAACAAAAATTGCAATTATATTAAAAAAAAAAACAAAACATTAAATAAAATTTAAAACAATTTAAGTTTACAGTCGTAAATTTGTGCGCAACGACATTTTAACTTTTTTTTTTATGTGGTGTTATTTTTTTTTATGCAAATTACTGTAGCAAACAGGCATGCAGTTCATCTGATATTAAGTGACAACTGCAGCCTGTGATTGCCCTCGACAAAACCACATTAACAATGTAGTCGCTTTCGACCGAAGAATACATAAAATTAGCTGCCGCTTCTCTGAACACCATTCAAAACCGTACCAACACAAACTTACAACTGTCGACTAGCGCGCCTTACAAACTAAAATAGGACTCGTTTTCGCAGTCTTTTTCCTTACATTTTTGTCTTTCTAGTGATTAAAATTTAAGATGGCGGCTCTACCGAAAGAAGAAGATTGGAGATTATTCTAATGCGATATCAATAGATACGAAGTTAATGACGCGGATGTATTATGAATACAACGGACAAGTCGCTGAGGTTAAAGTGTCAAGTGTCAATCTGTCAAAAGTTTTCCTTCCCCACCGCAGTTCCACGTAACCAAGACCCATGTAACTGTGTAGAAATATCAGTTAAAAAGAACCAGGTCGTGAGTATCCGTTGAATTGGAAATGCATGATATACCTGATGACATAAGTCTAAAAACATGCGGATATGTTTATTTAAAACTGACACTCAGTCTTCTACAATTGACCAAATGTACCCTACAGTTGATGAACGTTACATTTGTCAAAAGCCTAGCTGCGGTGTACGATATAAAGCTGATGTATGAACGAATGAATGGATCGATTATATTCGGTCAGTTTCCTTCCCTCCATTCGTCAGTCACTACTGGCCCATAACTGAACTGAAGCCATCCCTAATTGGCGCCACGATGACCGAGCCTTCCATTTATCATTCACCTGGCAGTTATCAATCAGTAATTGACATCTCATGAATGTTACCATTATTAAAAAGATTACTCACATTCCCCGAAATGTTAAATGAAAGCCGATACTCGAATAGTACGTGATTATAACGCACTGGAACTATATATATTTTTTTAAAGATTATATGCACCCCTGCCTTTTTATATAGTCGCCATATCTGTATATTGTTGATTTAGATCGGGTTGCCTGGAAGAAATCGCTCGCAGCGATAAAGCAGCCTATTGTGACCTTGTTGTCCTGTCTCAGTATGTAACATATCACCATAGTGCAATGAAGAGTTTTGTATTGTACTGTGTTGTTTTGCACAGATGTAAATGAGGAATTAATATATGTAGGTATTCTAACTATTTCATTTAACAAAACTTACTTTATCCATTGCGTATCGCATCGAACAATCTCATACAGAAATATACAAAAACAGTCTACATAACAAAATAATTTTGTATATAACCCTTTCATGTTATGAAGTAGCACACGGACTTGCAGACCAGCTATAGTAAGCTACTGCAGCCCATGACCATCTGTAACCCATCCGTAGCCATGACCACATGAGAGCCAAGCTACACATGAGGACAAATCGAACGCCTCGTATTCTAGACTCTACATTAAGATTGATTTGTCATAGTATATTACATAGACTATCTTTGTATAAGCAGACTTAAGGAAAAGGACAGCAAACTTAGTGCGATTAGAATATAACTTTATATTACTCAAGATTTATAATTATAATTTATATTATTGGGCCCACACCACTAAAGCTACCAGATACCCTTTTCAGTGTTATATGCTAGTATAACTTAACCAAAGGGTTGTAAACACCCCACAAATATTCTCCACGTATTGTTTCATCACACAATACTTGATATAAATTTTAGTAATTTATTTAGTATTTAGTATTACTTCACTAAAGTGAAGTCACTAAAATAGGTACTAATTTTTTTTGTAAAATATGAAACTTGGCGGCAATACTACCGTGCTTCATACGTTTATATATCATAGTGCTACACAGTAAAATAATTTTGTATTAATTGTGATTTTTTTTATATCAATAAAAACATGTTTGTCATCTTTGTGTACCACAATCAGATCTAAAAGAGATTCATAATTCTAAACTTTAAATATCTAAAAAGTTTTGTGATATACAGTGTGATGTTACATAAATAAATTTGTTGAATTATTCTATATATATATCAGTTTCACCTAATACTTTCAGAGCTACCTTTGATATAAATAATACGAAAATAACTATGCATTACGTTATTATGCTCAATGTCGCGTGATATGTTTAAATCAATTTCTAACTTTACTTCATAAAAGTTAACGTCAAATGTATCTAGCATTTTTAATGTACTCAAAAAACAAGTACTTATTTATGTTATGAAATAGCACACGGGCTTGCAGCCTACCTGCTGGTAAGTAGCTACTGCAGCCCAAACATCTGTAACCACAGATGTATTGCTACTCTTGAGGACATAGACCAAACGCCTCGTGCTCTGCGCGTGCTGGCTTTCACCCTTACACCGAAACACAAGTGCGAACATTACTGTTTCACGGCACAAATAGATGTGACGGTGGTACCGACCCAGTCGAACATATTCATGTTCTGCCACCCTTATAAAAGTACTTCCGTTACCCAATACCTAAGTAAGTACATAATACATGACATAGTACATGACAGTACAATAGAGGCAAGTGACTGTGCCGACTAGTGGTGTTATCAAACATTTTAAATAAATTTAATTTATTGGAATCTAATTTATGAGTGCCTAAAATTAACATTACTAAAAATAATGATTAGAAAAACGTGCGAGATTCTTTGAGGAAATTTAAATAGATACAACGCTGCCAAATGTCTTCTATGACAACTCTCAGTATAAAAATGTTATAATACTACTCAAATTTGTTTCGATTTCATAGGAATTTAAGATTAAGAAACTCATACCTAATCCATTGCTGCTACACCACCCCATCATCCTACCATCCGCACACTAAACCAGCAATGCTCCTAAAACATTTCGAAACACTTCCCATCCCCGGCAGATTCATTGCTCTCGTAACACCCGACTTTCTCTAACAACCACTGCACCAAAACGGCAATGATCACGAAAATTAGCATGAGAACCAGTAAGATGTTCAACCAGTTCTCCTTCCATGCGGTTTTGAGTTCCAACTCCAAGCAGATGCATCGGGGACAGCACTTCTGTTCTGTTCTGGGGCAGCGCCGTCTACAGAACTCGCAGAAGCCTCTAACAATCTCCTCGCCCGTCGCTAGGAAAGTCGGATTATAGAAAATGCGTATTTCGGTCTTCCCTTTGGGCACTTCGGTAGCGTTGTTCAGTGTAACCGTAGTGTTCCTATCCCTAACTTCGCTCGTATAGTACTTTTCGCTGCGTTTTATGAACGATTCGAAGTCATCGCGCTGTTTGTTAAACTCGCTTTTGGTGAAACTTGCTTCGGCTGTTTCCATGAACGTTTCTGTGGTTGTCAGAACCCTGTTGTATTTGTCTAGGTTGATTAGTTTCATGTTCAAAGCGCCGGCCACTTTGACGTCCGGACCCGTTTTAGTTATATCGTTCCTGATGCTGTGGCATTCGATCTTTTTGCCGTTGTATCTGTTGAACCTGTCGTTTATATCGTTTTTGTCGCTACTAGTGTTGGCCGTGAAGAATTTCTCGCGTAGCATCTCGTTTTTGGTGCGCCTGTCCAAGTTGATCGAATAGTCGTGTTTCGAGTCAAAGTTTACGTTGACGTAGTCGTGATTCGTGAAGTCCTTTTTGAAGTTATATATTTTATCTGATACAGTCTTTGGAGACACTTTTGGTTTACTATCATCGACGTTATTAATATTAGCATCCCTACCCTTATTGCCTATAGCTCCTATTTCCTCATATTTGCTATCCCTACCTACTTCTTTACTATCCCTACCTTCCAAATAGCCTTCGCAATTAGCTAGGATCGCTTCGAGGTCATTGTTTCTGATATCATCTTTCGAGGTAACATTTTCATTGCCTTCATCTATGGTAGCCGGCCTACTCGCTTTGAACAACGCGTTGCAATAGTCAACGCTTCTATAATAATCGCTGTCAGACTCCTCCTGTATCACGTCCAGCATGCCCCAGTCCTTACTGGTGTCGACGTCCTCGTACAGCCCTTCGTCGTCGTAGTGCTTCACCCTGGAATAGTCCTCGTCGTCGGACATGTCGACGTCGACGTCGGCGAAGTCGGAGCCGTACTCCTGCTTGTCCTTGCCAAAGAATACCTTATAGAAGTTGTCGTAGCAGTAGTTGAGTTTGCGGTACAGGTAGGACTTGTTGCCCTTCCGGTCGCTAGAGCTGGTTACCTGGGTCTCCTTGTCCTCTTCGGTCTCCTCCCCGATGGTGTGCAGCACCGACGTGGACGCCTCGCCCACGCGGGACGCCGCGTTCAGGAGGTTCTGCCGTGGCTGGAATATATACATGTACAAGGTGAGTATCCCATTCCTGTAAATATACTAATACTATATATACTATTTAGATAAATGTGTTTTATCTAAATAGCATTATCCAATACTACCAAGTCAGTGACTACTGCAGCTCATGACCACGGTAACCGAATCAATGCAGACCCATCGGTCTGTTCGAAGTTGGTCACAAGTGCGTTGCTACCCTTGCGGGCTAAGTTGGTCGCCTCATTTATCGCGTATGTGCCAGCTGCCACGCCCTTCAAGCTGAAACACAACTCGTAAGAGCTTTTTCACAACAGAAATAGGTGCGGTGGTAGTGTGTACCAGGGCGAACCTGGACAGATTCCACCACCGATGTCAGTGGTTATTACATCAAACATATCTTAAAACAAGCGGTAAGAGTGCTATTTACGTTAATCTAGACTAAGTAGAATAGGCTCTGGCGGTTGCTGTGTTAAGTCGAGCTGTCTCCACACTATAAGCTCAGGAGGTGGCCGCACAAACCTGCCTGGTCTCAAGTTGGAGGCATTACAGTTCACACACCCTTGGACTACAAGGCTAGCTACAATGCCCTACACTACACCAACGTCCTTTAAATAAAACTAGCGATGTCCCTTTATCTTCCTACAACGACCTCTGATGGCAACCAGCTTATATCTTAGTACTGTGTTAACTTTTTTTCAATAGACATATCCATGTCCCACCACCCGTAAGGTCATTCCAGACACGAAACAAATTAGAAAAATCCGTCTCCTGGCGGGAATCGAACCCGCCGGGTCGCGTTTCGCGCGCACGCACCTCGCGGGTCTCCGGCTCGGCGGCGGTGAGCAGGTCGCTGAAAGCGGCGCACAGGCGGCGCGTGGCGGCCAGCAGCCGCTCGCCGTGCGCGTCGTCCTCCAGCAGCGCCGCCAGCAGCTGCACGCCCTTAGTCATCTCAGGCAAGTTGGTGGTGATGGTGGTGATGGCGGCGCCCACTGCGGTGTGGTCCACTTCCTCTGTGGTACCTGCAAGAGAAAAATCATTGTTAAAACATGTTATTTATGCAAACAATTTAAAACAAGTTCTGTTATATTATTGAAATAGTTTATTAGATAACAATTACTATGATAGCAAATTAAAAAAAAAATATGATGGTATCAGTGTACCAGTAATGAGTAGATTTTTATGTTATGAAGTAGCACACAGACTTGCAGGCCACTTGATGGTAAGTAGGTACTGCAGCCCCGCACATCTATAGGTAACCACAGATGTGGTGCTACTTCTGAGGACATAGATGAAACGCGTTATGTTTTTCGTATGTTGCAAGAAGTGACTGCTACTAGATCTTAAGTACAGTCATAAAAACCAAAATAAAATCTAGTTGTCTAATAAACAGAAGCATATTTCAATCTCATCATTTCGAACTCAATGTAGTTAAGTTACTATGTATTGTATTTTTAACTCTATTTATTATTTATTGTGAAATCAAAAAGTGTCTATACATACATATATGATATTGAACGCCATGCTTTCTTGTACTTGACATATTCAAGGATAATAATGTTATATAGAATCAAATGTGTGTATTTACTATTAGGGAGCGTTAAACAAATAAATCTTCAACAAAGCAAATATGACCTACAGAACAAGCGTTGATCTGAACCTGTAGCGACATGCGGAACAAGGGGGGGTGGGGGGGGGTCTCACCAGCCGTGAGCGTGACGACCTGCGCGGTGGCCGCGTTCATGGCGGCGATGTGCGAGCTGACGGCCTGGCGGCTGCTGTCCGCCGCGGCGGCCCGCCAGCGCTGCGCCGCCGCGTCCTCGCCCAGCGCCGGCAGCGCCGCCTGTCGGCAGGCCGAGTGCTACTACATCGGTATGTACAATTTGTGTTGTTCCTCACGGGTGGTACCACCGTCACACCTATTTGTGCCGTCAAGCTGTAGAAGGATGTGGTAGCCAGCATACACAGAACGCGTGTAGTTCTATTTGCCCGCAGAAGTAGCGCCGTGTCGGTGGCTACAGATGTGCAGGGCTGCAGCAGCTACTTGCTCCTTACCGTCAGGTAGACTGCAAGTCTTTGTTAGCACAAGTCGTAATATAACAAAAGTATTACTAATGTTATATTTATAATATAACAAATATACTGCTCCTCTTTTCGCTTTTCCACCTTATTGTAAGTGGTCACTGCAGCACACCTGTTACCATAGGCACACATCTAGTCTAAAACTTTCAAGACACCTCGAAGGGGTCATATTCCGCATTTGCTACCACACAGTTATGGCGAGATATAAGTAGTGTGAACACAACTGTTTCATAGCACAGGTGTGTGATGGTGGTAACGACCCAAACCAATATCAATTTTCAAGAAACAAATTAGAAAAATACCTCGTCTCAAGTATCAAACCACAAGCTTACGTTTCACGGACCGACTCACCACCGACTGCCCCATGGAACTTTTACAGCAAATACTTTAAGAAACCTGTATTTTTGATTCCAGGAGAATGCACTACCAAGTTCTAAATACCAGCAAACTACAGCAGTTCCAACTGACCTTGGACAGGCCCTCCTCAGTCTGCTTGATGACCTCCCGCCCACTGGTGATGGTGGAGAGGAGGGCGCGTTGCGGCTCGCTCAGTACCGACGTCACTTTCGTTTGCTGTACTTGGGACGCCTGCAAAGTTGAGACACAGTTTCAAAAACATTTTCCCATATCTCGATCACATGTTTTACGAGATTGAAAAGGACGATTCGCTATGCCAGAACATATTATTTGCTGATGTAGCTCACGCAAAACTTGCAACCCTATGGGATTGGAAATAGTATTCTATAGACCATGTTATAGGTACTATATAATAATATCGATAATTTTTTGTATTAGATTGTATGAATTAGGAAAATTACTTGTAATTTGGCATAACGAATACAATCCATGCATATATGGGCGTAGGGAGTAAGGCTCTTAAACATCCTACAAAAATTTGAACCTTTGAGTACTAGCTAATGCTAATCTATTGCTTTTAACTAAATAAATAAGGGATGGCGTATTATACATATACTAGCGCAGTGCCCACCGCTTCGCGCACGTCATACGACTTTCTTCCCCTTTTTCACCACCTTAGGGGTTGCATTTCCAAAAGTCCTTCCTTAGTGCTCACTTACAGTATAAAAGGAACCCGTACGCAACTTTTCACAGTCCTAGCCCCAGTAGGTTGGGCTGTGCGTTGATATGTCAGTCAGTCAGTTCGTCCTTTATATATATAGATTTGTATTGATACAAAGAATAACCTTTACTTCAGTTTATTGTACATTTACAATACACCAGTTAATAAGCCATTGAGGTCAGAATACGCATGAAATCACAGAGATTTCCCAGCGAATGATCTCCAAAACAGTGAAATCGTTCTATATATGTTCTTCAAATATAAAAATAACTTTAATGTCGTATCGTCACTTCCCGTCGATCAGTCGAAAATGGAAACCGCAGCGAAATCCCGAATGTCGTCTGGAAAACATTTCTAATAGGTTGTCGACCTCTTGTGTTTATTTTATGTTAGATTTTTGGCCGTAAAGTTAATTGCTAAGTTAATTTCATACGTTTGTTTACGTTAGCGAACAATGTGGGGGTTTTACGGGTGGTAGAACATGAATATGTTCGACTGGGTCGGTACCACCGTCACACCTATTTGTGCCGTGAAA